>JASDQU010013837.1:247049-258829 GCA_032191745.1 Picea mariana | reverse complement strand
CATAACAGAAAAAGAAAGAAGTAAGGTGCTTTATAGCTAGAAAAATAGAGTGACTACTACAAGAACAAGAGGATAAGTCGAAGCAACAGAGGACTAGAGAATTAGCTATCGAAGTTGAAAGAACACAAGAAGGCTTAAAGAACCTGTCCATGTAGGAAAGAAGTGCATCACCTTTGAGCCCCTTGGAATACCTTAAAAAATGAGAAGTTACTATGCTAAGAGAAGATAAGAATAAAAATGGAAAGAGGAACCTATAAACTCAAATCATAGGAAAGAAGGCCAGAAATCTCAGTAAGAAGAAAGAAAAGTTAGAAAAACTGTAGGAAGCTCTAGAGAAGACTTCACAGAAGGCAGGCTTGTAGAAATTGAACCTTTCCGGAATAGCAGAACCATGTAGAATGGGACTTTGCCATGAAAAATATGTATGACTGTTAAAGGCATCCCGACCATTAGAATGACGCTCCAGAATGACTAGAAACAAAGTCATTGCTGGAAAGATTGCCATTGAACCATTGAGACTGTGCCATAACGTATGGATTCATATTGATTGAAGCATTCCTGCCCATTAGAGGAATCCATTATGACATTTCTTATTTAATCCATCGGATGCTGCACTGGGACAACCTTTTTCAAATAGAGAATTGATTGCATACTGTGATGTTCTTTCTCGACCCCTTCATTCATTTGATTATCTTCTTCGTTGGTTTGCCTACCCGATCTCCGTGATTACAAGTGTGAATGTCGGGCGAGCATAGCGTGATAGAGAAGTCCGTGGAGGAAATTTTGATTGACCTCATGGCTAAGAGAGTCATTTCTGTAGGGATACAAGCATCATCGACTGGTGGATTGCAAGAATCCCCATCGATTGGACGACATTCTGGCCGCACTGCTAAGAAAAGAAGAAAACACTGTGATGATTTGGCTAACGTGAAGTAGATCCCGACGGTCTTGCCTGACTACATACCGCCTTTGGTTGGTGCAGTTATCTGTGATAGTGTCCTGTGTGACTTTAAGTACATGATGATCACTGCGTACATCCCAAAGGGGATACGCACAGTTGGACCCCAGTTGGGACTGATCCCAGCTCTCAAGACCAATGACTTCAACCTCAGAGACCGAAAGAACTATGTGATCCTCACGCCACATAGGTAACTAATGAATATGAATGGGAAGAAGCCTAAGATAGTTCCCCAGCCATGAATTAAGTAGATCACATGCTCCATAATATTGAACATAATGAAGATCCCTCACTTCAACATACATTAGGAGGTTAACTCTTGCGTTAAAATCCTCTGGTCATGCTATCATGGAGGTTATTTGTGGCTTGATAGACATGTGACTGTGGATTTGGAGTTGATCCACCTGATCACTAGACTAAGCATGCAAGGACCAGACCCTCACCAGTTATACATAGGGAAGACATCAGATTGATCCCTGGCCCAGTGTATAAAAGAAGACTATGGCGATGTAGAGAAGGGGAAGCGAGGCTACAAGGTAGCCTCCATCCAGGATGGAAAAGTGTGCCTAGATTTTCATCTTATATATGGAAATCTCATTCGAAGGAACCATCTGAAATAGGTCATGGGGTTCGTAGTCGACCTCGCAGGGAAGTGTGTTGAAGGAATGCAGATGAACTGGGTGATTTACCTTGTCAATGAGTTGGAGAAGGAATGCCATGAAGTGCAGGACCAAGGATATGAGTTTCATTTTAGTTGGTGACTGATATTGATCACATTTGTTGCTTGAAAATTTTTGGAAGGAGCAGCCTTTCCCGAAGTTGAGCCATCATAACCATTGGCCACAAGGTTCTCCACCTTGTGGTACATGACTGATATGGTGAAGTAGTGGTAGTCAAATGGTGTTGTCCATGCTTACTACCTACAATTGAAGCGTTCCATTGAATCATTTCCCCAATGAAACTGAATACACTCCATCAATACATGCTGCTAGAAAAGTTCTACGTAGACTGACACTTCATCTACATCACTGCGCGTAGGGATGAAAGTAAGGAGGAGTTACAGTGTTACTATAAATTGACCAATGAAGACATGAAAGAGATCAGTAAGGAATGGCCAAAAAAATTCCTTGTGTCGGTCGAAGATGTAGAGCTCTCTGACCTCAACATCATCAGAAGTCCATTGGTCACCTAGGTCAAACATGATGGACAGAGAAATGCAAAGAAAAAGAAGAAAAAGGAGGAAGTGCAGGACATAGAAAGTGATGAGAAGGATAGCGCATCGGAGGAAACTGTGGATGACTCACTTGCAGGAGGAGGAGAAGATATAGTGAACCAAGAGGAAGGAGGGGAAGAAGGAGAAAATCAAGACAAGGGAGAGATACACCGCTGAAGGATCCCCTCACCACAGTAGAAGCATCGTAGAAGAGGAAGGTTTCCCAGGAGAAAACTTCGGCCATAAAAAAGGCTCGTGCCAACAAGCCTCAATCGAAGAATGTTATCACAGTGGATGATATTGATCTCATCATCACAACTATATAAGACTCTTTAGAAGACATCTTGCAATGACATGGACCAAAGAAGGAGTCGATGTACTAAAGAATAGAGAAGGAGCTCAAGGATATCCAAAAAGTTATCCATTCGATCCACACAGTGACTAATGCACCATATTCAACGGAAAATGTAGAATTGGGGTATGAGCCCACCCAATTGCGAAAGTTAGCAGATGAGATAGAGGATCAACTAGTCGATCCCAAGAAGAAAAGGAGTAGGCCACAGAGGCATTAAAGCAAGAAAAGGAGGAGTTCCTAGAAAAACTGCAAGTTGTGCAGAAGGAGAAAAATGAAATTCAAGCGAAGTTCGAGCAGAACAATGCGAAGATATAGGAAGAAAAATACCAACTACTCGTAGAGAAGATTGCAATCAAAGAGGCAGTAACTAGAGCACTTGAATATATTCCAGGCTTGGTCGAGGAGGAACCAGAGTCAACTGAGATGCAAGTGGGGAAGCTCACCGAAGCCATTCAACATCTTCAAGCATGAATAATGGAGCTAGAAATCGAAGAAGTACCAAGCACTCCACAAGAAGTGCGCGATCAGAGGGAAGAAGCTGCCAGTAACGCAGTAGAAAGAAACAGGGCATTGGCCTCAGAGTGTAAAAAATTAAGCGATCTAAGTGTGCAGACCTATGAGCACCTTGTAGAATATCTAGAGCTAAGGAGAGTGGAAGCACAACTCTAGGAGGTGAAGTAGTAGGCGTCTTCCATGAAAGAATAGATGAAGCCTCTTACTGCAGTTGAGAAGATGAAGAGGTCTCAGGAGCAGCGCCCAGTGTAGTAGGAGGTTACTACTATCCAGAGTAAGGTTACAGAAGTAACCCAAAGACTCCAACCGGTGCAGGATGAAGCCTGCATGCTTTTTGAAGAGATCAAAGGAAAAGGCTCACAACTGGAGCAGGTGGTAACGATAGTGGAACAATGCCTGGAAGGGCCTGTCACCGAGAAATTCATTCAGGAGTTCACCGAGCATGAGGATCTAGCAAAGCAACAAGTCAAGGAAGCTCGAGCTAAGCTCGAGGCCTTCGAAGAAGTATTTCCCAGATCAGAGTGACTCGGGATGAGTCACGAGTGAGTGTTGGTGTGATGTTGGCCCTCAACCAAGTTTTGAGGAAACATTGGTAGTGTTTTACTATTTTTGGGACTTCAACAGGTTGGTCGAAGACGAAGCACCCAGACGAAGCGGAGATCGTGGGATCTCGCCTATTTTTGTGGGATTTTTGGGATTTTAGGGTTTATGTAACGAGTATGGGATGTCAGCCCATGGGTTTACCTATGTTTAGGCATTTTTGTAAATGTATAAATAGGTAGCTAAAGCAATGTAAGAGGTAGTGTTAGCTATGTGAAAAGACTAGAATCGACTTAGTGCATGACTAGTGGCTTCGTGGAGAGAGTAGGTTAAGACTTTCAGAGCTAAGTGCAAGTGATTGTAAGAGGATTTGTGCAAAGATTGTGTAAGGATTTGTGCTAATAAGGAGTTGGCTCTGTGCCTTGACCTAATCCTGGGAAGTAGGATCTGGAGGGTTGCGCACAGATCTCCTTTCCTATGCGGAGTTGGGCCCTGTGGATTTGTTCCTGTAAGAAGATTGAAGGAGACTAATAAAGAAGAAGAAGAATTGGGTGGACGTAGCCCCACATTGGGGTGAACCACATATATCCAGTGTTGATGTGCTTTGTACAATGTTGTTCATATTTTTTATGTGTTTATTTTCTTAGTGCATTGATCTTTATATATGTTAGCTAGATGCATGGATGCTTAGTGATATATTGATGATAAATGAATGGTGGATCTGATTATATGCTATGTGCTAAGTGAAGGAAAGTAATTGATCTTGGTTGCTACTCCACTGATCTATATTTAGGGGTTAATCTGTGATGTGAGTGGGATTTATGAACTAATGCATATTGATTAGCCAAGTGCTCTGTTAAGTGTTGTAATCACATATCTGTGTCCTAGCTAGGTTGTAGACACATGAGTCCTGCAAACCCCCTACCTCTACCTCAGGTGAGACTTCATCTGCTTAGTAGGTGTTTCCGAAAGGGCCGATAGTTAGGGTTTTGTTGGTGCATTGAATCCTGGGTCTTCCCATGTGCCAACATATGTGATCAACCTAAACTTACTATGATGGTCTCTTGTGCTTTCATTTGCTTGATTATGGCCTTTTAACGTTTTCATCAACAATAACATGAACTATCTCAACTTCTTCTTTCCCTTCATTGGTCAGTTTATTGATAACTTTCTTGAACCATTCTTCAATGTAACTTTTCATAGGTTCCATGTTGATTTCATGCCAGATTTTAATGTTGAACAACTCGCCCTCCAAGTCTCGTAGATCAAGGGAAATTCCATGTAATACTTCTTCAATATCCTAATTTTTTATGGAGTAATCCACTAGCCAGTTATCTATGGCTTCCTCATGATATTCAATTATACCATATATTTTTTCAATTGAAAATCCTTTAAAAATATCAACTTGCTCATCGAACCATTTTTTTGTTAGGAAAAACGAGTTACAAATCAACTTGGGATCTTGGACTTCATTATTTCTTCCATCTAGTTCCACCTTCGTGATCCTTTTGAATAGTTCTTCTCTCCTTGTTATGGCTTGGATGCATGCTTGAATGATGTTATTTAAGTTCTTTATTTTTTCTTTCCAGCAGGTGTTGAACTGCTTGATCCAACTTGGAGAGGGAAGGTCCTCCTCTCTTCTCTTTAGCTCTGACTTGTTGGAAAATTTAACACCAAAGGGTACTACGACATCAAGGTAGAAACCTTATTCATTTTTTAGGTCTACCTGTAAATACTCATGGAAGGCATGCACCCTCAAGCCAAAATAAATAATGTTCTTTGAAATTTCCCAAGCTTCTGTGATTAGTGCCATTATTTTTCTTGATATTATTCTACACATAGCTCCTGGATATTGTGAGTAAGCTTGAGGATCCATTTAATTTAGCAGTGGGCATGGTTAGTCCAACAATTTCCAAAGGGTTGGAAAGAAATGGAAGAGGCATCAAAGTCTCTTATAGTTCCTTAATACTTTCCTTTAACTTTGTATTATCTACTTTGAGACCACCAATGGAGTTGTCCAATGCATTGCCAGTTGCTCTATGAATTCTGGAAATCTAGGAAGGCTGTATATTTTTTACATTAACCTCTGAATGAGATTTCTCTTTTTTATTCTTCACATCACTCTTCTCAATAATTAATTTCTTAGATTCACTGTCAAATACAATGCTCTGAAACACAAATGACTCTTTTTCATCAAAGGTCTCATTTTCAACAATTTCCAACGATGGATTCTGGTGGGACGTGCCTCCTGGCTAATCATGTTAGTAAACATTTTCTCAATGTCAACCTCAAGCTCCATATATTCGAGGGAGAATCTATGGATGTCACTTTCAATGCAATTCTCTTCTTCATCTTGTACAATATTCTTCCTCTTCTTCCTCAAAGGAAGTTTATGTGAGATTTCAATTTTTCTTGGAGGGGAGTTCTTGTCTCCTCCTTTGCCTGAACTACTGTTGATCACTTTTCTAGATGGGTGGGCCGCTAGAGCACTACTCCAAGATGTTGTAGTCCTAGGAGTAACAGTCGGGGACTAGTCACTTTTCTCGCTGGGACCCTTTCCTTTCTATTTGTAAAATTCATTGGTACTGAGTACTGTGTCTAAGTTGCCAACAATGTGTGTAGGAGCGCCCACGTTATTATATTCTTCGTCTCCTAGAACAATGTGGATAAATGAATTTCTAAAAATCATTTTTAACATATGTTCCACAAAAATTCCGTTAGGGTCAAATTTTTTTATCATTTCAACATACTTGAGATTCATGTTGTGGAAGTGGTTTGAAAATTCATTGATTTTGTTCATATTTTTGAAAATAAAATCCCCAATCTTCCAAGGCAAAGGTATGGATTGATTTTTTCATTTCTCATGAAAAGAGTGCAGCCATAATTTATATTTCCTTGTAACTTTTGTAACAAACATTTTGTCAAATATATGGCATGGAAGAAAGGAGGGATTTTCCTTAGAACCGAAAATCCTGATAACATTGTAATTTTCCATTTGCTCCAAGGTCCACTTTTAATCCAGGAATTTACTCTCCTGGGTGGATATTATTGGGGTATCTTTTCCAAACAACAATCCTTTTAAAACTGAGACAAATTCATTGAAAAATTCATAAAAATGTAGGGAAGCTTTGTGCCTCCACAATGCTTGGTACGAAAAGGTCACGGGGTCAAATTTTCAATTCACCTTCTTGAAGATAGAAAATTTAGGAAATTGACAGCAATGTGCTATTGCAAAAACCAAATAATAATCCATAAAAAATTTCTTATCCTTTTTATATTGAGACAATTGGGAAGAGATTTCAATGGAAATCAACTTTCCCCGATCGAAAATGGATTCCTCCTTGACAGTGAAATATAATATATAAATAATTATTCAAGAAATACTAGCGATATTTTCTTGACCGGTCACTCAGGTGAATAACCAAGCAATTTACCGAAAGGGGTTTTTGAACGAGTTGACCTGCAAACCTAGTGATATCTTCAGGGATGGTCGTGGGATTTTCCAAGAATTCAGGTAACAGGTCTAGGACATTGTCATTCTTTTTCAAGAAGTCCCTGCAATCTTCACCTTTGAAAGTGAGTGTTGGCTCTGGGAGCTTTAACATTTCACGAAATACTTGAGGTGGTAGAGATATGGGAGAATGGTATTGGAGTTGAATTATCCACTGAATTGGTATAAATTTCTTGGTGCACCACAAACAAGAAAAGTTACAAGTTGAATAATAAGAGATAAGGAAAATGGAAAATTAATGGAGAATTTGTTTTTTGGCCATTGAGAGAGAACAAGATGTGGCCAAAACGAAGGCTTAGGAAGAAAAGGAAAAATAATAGGAAAATAAATATTTAGAGGTAGATGAGGAATTGAATAAAAATGATAAGAAAATAGAAGAAGAAGAAGCCACAAAGAAATTAGAAGAAAAAGAATCCATGAATAAATTAGAAGAAGAAGAAGCCACTAAGAAATTAGAAGAAGAAGAAGCCATAGAGCAATTAGAAGAAGAAGAAGCCAGAAAGAGAGAAAAAGAAAAAAGAAAGAAAAAAGATAAGATGAAGAAAGACGAAGAAACCATAAAGGTTGAATAAGAGGAAAACAAGAGGAAAGAGGAAGAAAATAAGAAAGCAAAGGAAGAGAAGAAAAAGATAGAGGAGGAGATAGCTGAGATAGAGAGACAAAGGAAGAGGAAACTAGAAGAGGAAAAAGACAAAGGGGCTAGCCCTAACATTTCCAAGGGAATCACATTTCTTGATTCTTCTATTAACCTTGGTATCCCAATGAATACAATACCAACTGGGTTATCTTACTCCTCCTCCCAGTTGGTATATTTTGATGATGTTGTGGTGTCTCTGGGAGATTCTTTCTTTAGAAAATCCAAAAAAGGAATGTGTAAGATACGATAAAAAATAAAAAATGATAGAAGACACTCCCAGTAAGGATACGCCTGATGAGGTAATTTCATGGAACCTTGGAAAACATCCAAAAAATAATTACGAGGACACAACCTCTTCTCTAAGTTCATTTGTAGGGGAAAATTCATTTACTGTCAGTGAATTCTATGCCACATTAGACAACTAAAAAGTAAAATATTAGTCTTGGAATATTAGTTGAAACAACAACAATTTCAATTGGAAGATGGCTTCAGATACATGAACAATGAGAAATATTAGGTACACAGAGCTAATATGGAAGCCTTAAAGAAGACACACTCATAACAAATGGAGATTTTGAGAATATAATACCAAGAAAAAATTTCCCTCTCCGAGAAGCAAAGATTGAAGATCATATAATATGGAGAGAAAGTGAGGACTCTGGAAGCTCAATTGAAAGAAAACAACAAAGTAACCACCATCCTAGAAATAATAAAAGAAGAAGCCCTAATAGATAATTAGGATCTAAGGGAAGCTCACCAAAAATTATTCTCTAAGTTAAATGAAATACAACAATGCCATGATTATTTGATGAAGATGTTAAACTTGGTGGTAGAAAAAAAGGAAAAGAGAAAAAATTCCCAGGATGCTTTTAATGTAGTTGTGGATTGGAAGGACATGTATATAGACACTCCTTCAAATATACATAGATTTGATAATAGGAATAAGAAGAAAACTTAGGTAATGTTGGACACATGAAAACCATCATGCGAAGATATTGAGGAAACCATAGAGGCTACCACCAAATTTTGCTTTAGATTATGGAACGCATTAGATGACCTCCTATAGAAGTTCATAATGCAAGTGATGGATAGACTGAATCAAGCAATACCTAGAAATATTAGGATAATAGAAGTGGTACAGAGTAGGGATGGGAGAAAACAAGCCATTGAATATCTGAATGAGATAAATAAGGATATTCTAAACACTCACCTTATAAAACCCACAAAGCTAGCCACCATGGAAGACGCTTACATTAAAAAGGTGCACAGGGATTTGGAACAAAGAGTGGTTGTAAAAATATATTATGGAGAAGTGAAAAATGAGGGAATGCAGCTGAGCAAGGTCAAAGAAATTTCCAAGTGTCATGACCTATGGACTTCATACACAAAAAATTTGGCTACTAAAGAGTCTTCTTAATTTTTTTGTATATATATATATATTGTAAGTTAGCATCTTATATTACCTTAATCTCTAAAAATATACATAACACCATAAACTAGTCGACCAGGTTGCCAAAAATGGAAACCAACATCTCACTGATGAATTTTATTGTTTGAATGAACTGTCTGGACTGACCAATAAACATAATGTACTAGGATAAGAGAAGAAAAACTACTTGCATTGTGCTCAATCCAAAACCAAAAAATTATACTAACAATTACATGAGGTATGCAAGTATGCTCAGAGCCCATGGCATGTGGTAGATTCTTAATTCTCACGAGGAGGAACTTGAACATGTGTGTTGTTCGTAGTCGAAGCTGGAGGCAGAGGAATGGGAATCCCCAACAGAATTGCATCCTAAGCAATGATAACTAGAGACGACAACATGTCGTTGAAGCGTATGAATTGAGATACCATCCAAGAGAGCCAAAGATGCATATGATTCAATAGGGATTTCAAATCCTCTAAGGCTTGATGCATATCAAATATAAGGTCGATAAAATGTGTAGTGGGGGGACTCCAGTAGTGGGCTCCAGGGGAGAAATGACAGAAGTGGGGAATGGGCATCGAATGGAGAGGGACGACAGAGGGTCGGTCATTGTTGGAACAAATGGAGGAGGCACAAAAGTGGAGGGAGAAGTGGAGTTTGATTCCTTGTCAATGAAGCATCCTCAAAGGAATATCAACACATGATGGGGAGGAGGGATGATCAAGCCTTGGGTGGAGGAAGTGACCGATCTAGGAACATTGTTTTCGGGAAAGATTTTTTCATGAGAGGTAGGGCCACAGCCTCTGGTCATGGAAGCTCTGGTAAGAGTGATGTGACAACAACAAACACTTTCATGGGGAATTGTCAACAAGCGACACACAAGAAATGTGGAGTAAGGAGGCAGTGGAGGGAGGGGAATGGAGGTGACCAGGGAGAAAAACAAAAGCAATGTAAGAGAACCTATGAAAAGATGATGGGAAACAATGTGCAAAGGTATGAAATAGAAGCCGAACAAAAAAAACTAATGGACCAAAGTGCCATCATGATGGGGGAGGATTAACATAAAGAACTCGGTGGGTGGAGAGTCTGAATGTGTTGCGATGAATGTGACAACCTAGATAGTGGAGAAATCCATCGACATTGTACCAACGCCCATATGAACACATGCTCTCTCATGAGTTGGGCTGGTGAGTAGAGTGAATGGGGAGTTGAAAACCTTACATGCCAAGCAGGGTGCCTTAACTACAGGTGGTTGGTGCTGCCAGGTGGCTGGCTAGCCCAAGCCCATCTTCTGCCTATAGTTTATGGTAACACCCCATCCGGGGAGTAATTCTTTTTATATTCACTAATGAAGATAAAGGCAATTCAAATTGTATAATATGACAAAATAAGTAAGTTGAAACAATGTAATTGTAAATATCAATAGTTACAAAATGTAAAAGGTCTTCCTTATTTTATAAAAGGAAGACTGTTGTATGCGAAAATGAATTTCTCCCATTGTAACATTGATGATACTACTATTTCACGGAATAAAGGAAAAAAAAGTCAATTTTGGTGACTATGAATATGTTCAATTATGTAATGGGACTTCTCTACATTTCCAATTGATGTTATTGGTTTCTTGAATGATATTTCATATGAACTATTTTTGTGTTTTAATAAACTCAAGTAAATTTGTGGTTACTTATGGATACAATGATGATGTTGCATGTGTTATTAAAAATTCTTTATGATTTATATATGATCTGAAAATGGATTAGAAATCATATACCACTTGATGTGAACCGAGTGTCTCTAATATCACTTGATCCTCAAATAGTATTAAGTATGACACCACTTTCTTATTCCAAGATTATTTTATTAACAATGCTTATAGCATGGAAGTGACTTATCTTACTTAACCAAACACTTCAATTCATGACCATACCTTGCATAATTATTCATACATGAGCATATACAAAATCACATGAAAGCAATAATTGTGTTTCACAATGACCTTCTTGCATGTTAATCAAACTCAATTACAAATGTAAAATTCAACACCGTCTTGGAAAACTGAATCCAATGACTATAAACACTATATATTTCTTTACAAAATCCCCAAAGGCTCTCTTACAGCTCACAAATCCCAAATTTGCAAAATTTTGGATTACAAATGAGTGATAAGATTGTCACCATCGACTCTGTCTTAGAAAACTGATTTTGATGACTATAAATACCCTATAACTCTCAAAATACTACAAACTTTACTTCAAAAGGAAAATGAGCAGATATTTAGTACATGACAATGTTGTGTTCAAAAAACAAAAAATAAAATTGTGCAAAATACCAAAAATATTGTGTAAAACACAAAAAAGTTGTGTGTAACATAAAAATGTTGTGTGTAAAATGAGTCGGGGTGTCTGCCATTAAATATGCCACCCATCTTAACAAAATCCCTAAATTAAAGGTAACTTATTACAAATTTTAGGAGGAATCCCACTAAATATAGAATAGTGGTATTATAATAAATATTTTAGTTATGGTTTGTTTAAACAAATCATATTCATGGCACATTGGTTAATTTTGTTGTAATAGATGGAGGAGGTCATGGGTTCTATTCTCATTGACCACAAATCTTTTT
>JASDQU010013837.1:215667-231340 GCA_032191745.1 Picea mariana | reverse complement strand
CAAGGATAAATGTTTTAACATCATAAAAGTCCAGATCACTTGCGAGCAAGTGTCCTCAAAGAATAAGTTTTCTCAGTGCGCCAGAGCGAGATGTTACAACGTGAACTTACACTATAATGGAACCTTTTCCCCCATAACCAAAATGAATTTCATCCACCTTGTTCTATCCCTTTCCACCTCACATAAATGGGAGTTCCATCAAATGGATGTTAAATCCACCTTCTTGCATGGGGATTAAAAAAAAATTACAAGAACAACCTCCTGAGTCCTAGCTATGTTCAAAATGACTCAAGCCTTCTTTGTTTCCTTAATAAATATCCATATAGTTTTAATCAAGCTCCTCGAACTTGGTATGCTAAAGTGGACATATTTTTTCTTAACACCATATTTTCTAGATTTCATTTTGACCCCAATGTCTATACCAAGAAAGTAGGTAACCATCTCATAATACTTTTTCTTTATGTTGATGACCTTATTCTAGCTGGTAATGACCCCAAACTTTTAAACCATGTGAAATTCAGTAGGCTTAAGAATAAATTTGAAACAATAGACTTGGGATACTTGCATTATTTCTTGGACCTCCAAATATTATAAACCAAAGAATAAATTTCTCTTTCCTAGTCTAAGTATGCATGTGACCTTCTTCATCTCTTTCACTTGGAAGATTGTAAATCATCCCCATATCCCTTTTAGTCTAGAGTCAAACTTGATACCACATATTCTACACTTGAAGTAGATATCATTTTGTACCATAAGTTAGTTGGTATCCTTTTATATTTGACTCATACATGTCCTCATATTTACTTTGTTGTTAGTCGTGTTGCCTAGTATATGAAAAAACCCCATGAGATCCATTGGAAAGTAGCAAAAATGATACTTTAGCATATCTAGGGTATAGTTTGTTTTGGGATACATTACAGTTCAGGGGGTGCTCCTTTCTTGATTGGTATCACTAATTCTAATTGGGATAGCTACCCTAAAGATCAAAATTTTACTAAAGGTTATGTTTTCAATATCGGTTTTGTACCTGAAACTTGGTCTTGTAGGAAGCAACAAGATCTTTCTCTTTCTTCAGTAGAAGCTAAGTATCAGGCAGTAGTTAATGCAAGTCAAGAACATATGTGGCTTTAACAGATACTTTTAGATTTTGGATTCCAGTAGAATCATCCCACCACACTTTGGTGTGACAATCAGGGTATCATCAATCTCACCAAATCTCCAAATATATTTTCAAAATTGGATATGAGGAATGTTGTACAAGTTTATTCTTGGGAAGAGGCCCAAAACAGCAAACTTTGGGAAAGTTACCATTTGGAAATTCAAATTTTGGTTAGACCTAGTAAATGAAGAAGTAGTGAGTATAATTGGTGAAGGAAGGAGTAGTGAGTAGACCTGGTAAAGGAAGAAGCAATGAGAAGAATTGGTGAAGGTAGAAATTGCAAGTAGACTCGGTGAAGGTTGGTGCAGCTCAAAGATTGGTGTCTCTTTCTAAGTTGGTGTTTAGCGGTGGGGATTGGTGTATTCAGTAGATTGGTTTCTATAAATATATGTAATATATTGGTGTCTCTTTTTAAGTTGGTTCTTAGCGGTGGGGATTGGTGTCTCCAGTAGATTGGTGTCTACAAATATCTGTAAGAGTAGGTTGGTGCCTACCGGGATTTGTACTAGCGCAGATTAGTGTCTCCAGTAGGTTGGTGACTACAAATAATTATAAAGAGAATTTTTGTGGTGTTCTCCAGAAATAGTTTCCATGTAAATATTTTGTTCCATGTTATATAGTTAATATATCTCATATGTAATTATTTTATTATGGTTGATGAATGCTTGAAAAGGTAAAAAAATTGTCTTATATTGATCCACCCCCTCCCCCTCAGTATAAGTGTGTGCTCAAAAATTGGTATCAAAATGAGTTCCTTCAGAAACGGTCTAACCAATGGAAGGTAGATCTTGGGAGAACAAATAGCCAATCAAGAAGGTTTCTCTACAAATAGGGCTTTGTTGTTTGACGAAACAAACTATGTCTTCTAGAGCATAAGGATGTGAACCTATTTAATGGCTTTTGGTTTTGATATTTGGAAATTAGTCATGATTGGTTATAGATCCCCAACAAATCCAACAATATGTGTGGTCGAGAAGAAGCCTAGTGAAAATAATGCAAAATCCATGAATGTCATCTTGTGTGGTCTATCAAAATCTGAGTTTGTCAAGGTGATGCATTGTGGATCGGAAAACAAAATTTGGGACAAACTTCAAAATATCTATGAAGATAATGACAAGGTTAAGAAGGCAAAGCTCCAAACTCATAGAAGATAGTTCGATATTCTGAAAATGAAAGATGAAGAAAAATGTTGCATCATATCTCCTCCATGTGGATGAAATTGTTAACACCATCAGAGGACTTGGTGAAAAGGTTGAAGAACATGTGATTGTACAAAAGATGTTAAGGTCACTCCCCTTAAGATTTGATGTAAAAGTTTCCGCCATTGAAGAAATAAAGGATCTTGATTCATTAACAATGGATGAATTGCATGGGATCCTCACAACATATGAAATGAGGACAAAGAAATAAAATCCATCAAAGAAACAAGCAGCCTATAGATTCTCAAAGAAGACAAAGAACAAAGAGCACAAATCAAGTGATAGCTTCAACAATGAATCAGATGCAGAGGAAGTACATTTTTTGAGAAAAATCAAAAAGGGATCTGGAAAATACAAAGATAAGCTTCCATTTAAATGGTTTAATTGTGGAAAAGTAGGACATTTTGTTGATAAATGTCTATATGAAAAGGATGAAAGTAGCGATGATGAAGAAAACCATAACGTAAAGAAAGGGAGAAAACAGCATCAATACAAAAAGAACCACAAACATGACAAACATTAAAAGAACAATAAAATGTATAAGAAGAAGAAGAGTCTCTGCTCAAAAGGGGTTAATGACTTTTCTGAAGAAAGCAGTGAAAACAATTTCGATAATGATAGAGAAGAAACTCTCCTTATGGAAATTGAGACAAAGATTGATAAAGACAAAGGGAAATAAATGATGGTTTCAGAAGGAGAGGAAAATGTCGAAACAGATGGGGAAGTGGATCTTGAAGAAGAACTCATGTGTGCTTTAATCAAAATAAAGAATCTTAGGAAAAAAAAATTGAAACAAAAGGAGCAGCTGCAAAAATATGAAGAAGAGAATTGTGATTCAAAATTCAAAATATCAAAAAGCCTCTAAGAAAAAGAAAATACTATCATCAACCTAAAGGTTCAATTAGAATAAGCAAGAAGGATGGAACAAGTGTTGAGAATCCATCTAAATAAATAGGAAGAAAACCACGAAGAGCTAGAATATGAAATTGTTTCCTTAAGAAAGGAATTGGAGAAAACAACTATTAAGTTGAATATAAGCTTGAAGTTTGAAAGAGTACTAAAACCTTAGACAATATCATCAATTTTCAAAGGTATCAATTCATTAAGAATGGTCTTGGATACGATGTTGTTGTTTCCTCCCTACCTACACATGTCCTTGCTACAACCAGAGAAGTTTTATTTGTTGTGAGAGGAGGTCGGCTCGGTTTTCCAGAATAACAACCTACTCTTGATTGTGTTGAACATATTGATGAGCTACATGTTCCCCACATGATAAAATTTGAGCATGTTATTACATATGACATTGTTAATGATATGTCAGGTTTTCCTACTCCTATAAGTGAACCTGGATATGAGCCTACTTCCTCTTATCAACCAGCACAAAACTTTGTTCCCTATCTTCATCATCACCATAAAAATTGAAGAAATTCCAATCATGCTTTTAGATATTTGTAGAAGAGACGTGAAAGACATAATTGTGGACCACTATAGACTACCAGGATAGATTGTGGTTGGATTGATGGATGGTCATGGAATTATTTGACCAGATGTTTTAGTAATTCATAACATTGTGTATCATCAGTTGTAAAATCATGCAATGTTCCTCTTACTTACTGATGATTTCCTTGGAAGTGGTCAACCAAGGATTGACCCAACATGATTGTCAATTGGGGTTTTGACTAAGTATTCGATGATTGAGTTTCAACTGGTTTTTCCATCGACTGGAATTTTCGATGAGAATTTTTGTTGCTACTTATTGGTTTCTCAAGAGGGGGAATACTTTAAGTTGTTGATATGTGAACCCAACTGATGTCTTCTTGTTGAATTGATCGTTTCTTGTTGAATCAAATCAGATTTTCTAAGATTGACCTGTAGATTTTAACCTTGTACAATTAATTATTACAAACATATTCTTAATAAAACAGAAAAGATGCAATGGCACACGCACACATTACATAGATATTTTTACCCTGGAAATCCAAACCGGGAAAACCAACAACCTATTTAGAGTCGCACCTCTAATCCTCTATTTATCATGTGTCTTCATTGTGTACAATACAATACAATATATATATATAGGATCTCACAGCATCCAAAACCCCTAGTCCATTGACTCAAATTATTCAACAACCCTAATTTCTTAACCGGAATTAAAAAACCATCAGTGAAAACCATGTGTCGAATAATCATCTAAAAAAATGGCGAATATCCAAAACATCGGTGAATAAACCCCCAAAAAAAAATTCTTTGGGGCTCCATCCTCGAGGAGGGACCTACAGTCATGTAAAGAATATAATGCATACCCAACATTCTCCCATTTGTTTTTTTTATTTTCATACAAAGAGTTACAGGGTTACATAGTCAACAATTCAGGGCAGCAATGCCCATAGATCCTCTACACCAAAAGAACTTCTCAGTGCTCACAGATTTTGTTAATGAATCTGCAACATTCTTCAAAGTGTCCACCTTCATTAGCAACACCTTCTTTTATTCAACCATGTCTCTCACAAAGTGATATTGAACATCAATATGTTTTGTTTTTTAATGATAAGTCATGTTCTTCATCGGGAATATTTCACTCTCACTGTCACAATCTATCCTTATAGTTTGTTGTACCAACCCAATACCTGAACATAATATTTGTAACCATACTACTTCCTTTCTTGCATAAATGGTTGTCATGTATTCATCTTATGTAGTTGAGAGTTTCACTACATACTATCTTTTGTTCATCCAAGTAATTTCTCCTTCAAACAAGTTAAATACATAGCAACTTGTAGATATTTTGTGATCTAGATCTCCAACCCAATATGCATCAGCAAAGCCATGTATGAATGAATCTACAACATTCTTCAAATTGTCCACCTTCATCAGCAACACCTTCTTTTCTTCAACTATGTCTCTCACAAAGTGATATTGAACATCAATATGCTTTGTTTTTAAATGATAAGTCATGTTCTTCGCCAAGAATATTGCACTCTCACTTTCACAATATATCCTTGTAGTTTGTTGTACCAACCCAATACCTGAACACAATATTTGTAATCATATTACTTCCTTGCTTTCATAAATGGTTATCATGTATTCAGCTTCTGTAGTTGAGTGTGTCACTACATACTATTTTTTTCTCATCCAACTAATTTCTCCTCCAAACAAGTTAAATGCATAGCCACTTGTAGATATTTTGTGATCCATATATCCAACCCAATATGCATCAAAAAATCCATGTATGTCCAACACTCTTTCCAATCCTAGTCTTCCTTGGTAGCACAATCCATAACTATGTGTTCCATGCAAGTACCTGAAAACCCTTTTTACTATTTTCCAATGTTCCTTCCCTAGTTTTAACATATACCTGCTCAAAACTCCCACTACATGTGCAATGTTCGATCTAGTATAAACCATTGCATACATCAAACTACCAACTGCAATAGCATATGGAACATGAGACATGTCATCTTCATCTTCCTTATATGTAATGTGCAATGTGAAAAACACCCACTACATATGCAATGTTCGGTCTAGTATAGACCATTGCATACATCAAACTACCAACCGCACTAGCATTTGAAACATGAGACATGTCCAGAAGATTTCACTCTCACTGTCACAATCTATCCTTGTAGTTTGTTGTACCAACCCAATACCTGAACACAATCTTTGTAACCATAGTACTTCCTTTCTTTCATAAATGGTTGTCATGTATTCAACTTTTGTAGTTGAGAGTGTCACTACATACTATCTTTTGCTCATCCAACAAATTGCTCTGCCAATCAAATTAAATACATATCCACTTGTAGATATTTTGTGATCTATATCTCCAACCCAATATGCATCAAAAAAGACATGTATGTCCAACACTTTTTCCAATCCTAGTCTTCCTTGGTAGCACAATCCATAACTATTTCTGCCACGCAAATACCTGAAAACACTCTTTACTATTGTCCAATGCTCCTTCCCTGGTTTTGACATATACCTGCTCAAAACTCCCACTACATGTGCAATGTTCGGTCTAGTATATACCAATTTATACATCAAACTACCAATTGCACTAGCATACGGAACATGATACATGTCCTCTTCCTCTTCTTGTATCTTGGGACACTGATCCACAGATAAATTTACAACTATAGGAATAGGGACCCTGATCGGTTTACATTCCTTCATATTAAACCTATGCAATATTGTTTCGACATATTTCCTCTTATTTAACCATAACTTCTTATTAGGATATTTATACACTTAGGAGTTAGTTAATATCTACTTGGTCTAATGTTTCGTTAGGTAAAACGGTGTTTCTTAGTGTGTTTCTTTAGTATGCATTAGTATTCATTTGTATTTAGTAAATTCGATGGTCATGATATGTTCCCGACATAGAGTGATCTGACAGTTCATATTATCATCAATCTTAATGGCTACATTGATCTGTGGCTTAACACCCGATTGGTCCATGATATCTATTTAAAGAGCATGGAGGTCCATTTTCCGATGATCGATTGCGAGAAACTCTCTTGTAAAATCTCTCTGTAATATTTTTATTTTTCATTAAGACACTGCTCCAAGTGGCCATGTTGGTTGGGGTCGTGGATGTTTCCCCGTAGGGGTTTTTTCACGTCAAATCATCGGTGTCTTGATCTTTGATCTAGTTGTGTTATTGGTTATTGAAGGTGTTCATCCTCTGTTGGAATACCTATGTTGTCGAACATGATATCAGAGTCTGTTTGAAGACCCGCTCCTATTGTAGATCGAGATCGTGAAGATGAGTTGCCTCATCTTTATTTTATACCATTTCCATTCATTTTTGGGCTGAGAGGAATGTTCCATTGCATATTTATCTCTCGTTTCAGTCAAGAACACTTTTCGTTTCACTCGAAAAGGTTTATTTTTTCCCAACATATGGCTATTTCAGTCAGATCTGGAGGTATAAATCTTGAATACGCCCTTTTTAAAATTTTTGCAAAGTATTATTTTGGTTTTATTTCAGTTGTATACTTTATGTTTCCAGGTTGCTACTCTTTTAGATCTGTGTATGATCTTCACCCCGCGCCCTGTGCGATCTCAGAAAATCAAAAACAGATAGGAAAAGGTGCATTTTTCGGGTAAGATAACCAAGATCTAACCCTTCTTGTCATCGAGAAGCAAAAACAAAATCCTATGAAAAGAGTTTTTTATGAGCATGCTCTCCAAGGCCAACAACAACAACAACAACCCCAATCCTCCTGCTAAACAATAAAATATGTTTTGCTAGCCCACTTTGTTAAAATTTGTCTTATTAAGTAAGAGATCTTGAGTTCAAGTCTCTCTTTTTGTTACTTTTTTTGAAAAATTTCATGCTCCATTGTAAAGTGTATTTCACTTCAAGTATAAAAATGAATCACTATAAGTAGCTTTAATATTTTATTTTAGAGTTATTTATTTTGCATGCAGCTTTCTTTTATAAAGCAACTTCATTGTAAAAGTGATACCCACTTCTTTTTATAAAAGTAAGTCACTTCATAAAGCAACTTGTTTGTAAAAGTGAGGTTATTTGGAGAGGTATCACCACCACGTGGTTCTTTGGTTACAATTTATGCCTTTGTTTAAAGGGCATAACTTTCACATCCGAAGTCCGTTTTCAGTGCCAGTTTTTTAAAACCGCCTAATTTTTTGAGATATTTCCTTCCATATCATCAGTTTCAGTTTTTAAATCCATATTATCTGCATATTTAATATGGCTTCTTCCAATACTATTTTTCTTACCAGCACCAACTACTTCCAATGAAAATCCCATATGGAGGATTTATTAAGAAGTAAAGGCTTGTACCGAATTACCTTGGGAAAGGAAAAAGAACCCACTAATGTTGATAAGAAATTCAAATGAGCTAATAGGAGTGACAAAGAACCTTGACTGATCAGAATGTCCATCTCTCCTAATTTAAGGTTTCACCTTCAAGAAATTGATGACCCCAATGAATCTTGGGAAAAGCTTGAATCTGTGTTTGGTAAACACAATATTATTCAAGCACATCAATTAGAAAATCAAATACTGACTTTAAGTCCAAATGATTTTTCTTGCATTCAAGACTATCTATCTAAGTTTAAAACACTCAGAATTTTATCTCAAGAATGTGAGATAAAGCTGGAGGAAGAACGTTTCATATATATTATTCTTTCTAAGCTAGGTAGTGCATATTATGTGTTTGTATCTACGTTTTATGCCATGAGAGAGGCTCTAGGGAAAACTTATCAAAAACCCACTCTTGAGTCATTTTCTGATGCTTTGATTAGAGAGCTAGATAAGCTTGTACAACTTGGAGTGATCAACACTGCAGGTACCTCCAACAAAGCCTTAGTCGCCCAACAGAAAGATAAACCAAAGAATCTCAAGAAGCAACATCCTCACCACAAAAACAAGCAACATAAGGGTCCCAAACCCACTCAGACAGCTTCAGCTCCTAATGGTGACAAAGGAGAAAAATATAAAAATAAGAAGACTGATAGACATTTCAATTTTTGTGATAAATATGGTCATGATGAGTCCAAATGTTTCAAGAAGATGGCAGCTTTAGAAGCAGTGATGAAGAAGTAAAACATCAGTATTGATTCTACTTCTTCTTCTTCTTCTCATAGACATGCACTTTCTGCTTCTGGTTTCTCCTTCAATGCTACTTCTATTTCTTCTTATGATGAGTGGCTTATTGATTTTGGAGCATATTATCATATGGCTAAGGATAAAGACATACTTTCTGCTCTAAATGAATGTAACACCAAGAAAATATTTGTTGGTGATGATATATCTCTTAGTGTTGTAGGATCTGGAACAGTTCAAGCATATAATGATCATTTCAATGATGTATTATGTGTTCCAATCCTTTCTTGTAACCTTCTATTAGTATATCAAATCACTCATTCAGGTGAAGGTGAAACCGTAGAGTTTTCACCTCCCCAAGTTGTAATCAAGGATCTAAAAGATCTTAAGCATGTTCTTGCAACTGGAATTGCTGATTATATTACCAGGTTGTACAAGTTTGACAACTTTGGGTCATCATATTTTCCATCAGTTTTTGTTTCCCATAGCGATGACTTGAGGAAACTTTGGCATGAGCGGTTTGGTCATCTAAATTATCGCTCATTGCAGCAACTATGTAATAAAAAAATGGTGATTGTTCTTCCTCTTGTTTCATGCAGAGATGGTATTTGTGTCGGTTGTGTTATTGACAAACATCATCAGGACAGTTTTGACAAACGTGCCTCTTGGCATGCCTCGGGCCCTTTGCAGCTTGTTCATAGTGAGTTGTGTGGTCCACTTTCTTCTCCTTCTTTTTCTGGGTGCAATAATTTCTTAACTTTCATTGATGACTTTTCCAGACATGCTTGGTTTTACTTATTAAAACTTAAGAGAGAAGTTTTTGACAAGTTTTTGGCCTACAAGGCCCTTTTACAAAATAAATTTGGACATCAAATTCAAAGGTTAAGAACAGATAATGGAGACGAATATGTGAAAAATAATTTTACAAGTTATTGTGCTACACAGGGCATCCAAATGCAACACATTGTTCCATATACACCACAACAAAATGGTGTTTTTGAGAGAAAGAACCGCACATTAAAATAAATGGTTAATTGTATGATCCAATCTAAGGGATTAAGTCTAAAGTATTGGGTGGAAGCCATCAACTGTGAAAATTAAATAGTAAATCTCACTCCCACAAAGGCTCTTCAAAATATAACACCAGAAGAAGCTTGGACTAAAATTAAACCAGATGTAAGTCACTTTTGTGTATTTGGCAGTATAGTATGGGCTCACATTCCTGATGAGAAAAAGAAAGCATTGCAGCCTAAAAGTGAGAAGTGTATATTTGTTGGTTATTCTGAATATTTCAAAGGTTATAGACTTCTTCAACCACATTGTAATGAAATTAATATTAGAAGAGATGTAAAATTTGATGAAAATCTCTTGGCCTACGAGACTAATTCGGTGATTGTGCCTTCTTCGGCTTGCGAGCCATCTTCGGAGTTTGTACCTTCTTTTGTTCCTTTTATGGTTTCTTCTTTAGATGATGATAGTGAGGATGAAAATCCACCTTCACCTGCTCACCTTCCTCCATATGATTCCATTGAACATGAACCAGCACCAGCATCGTCACTTCCTAGATGGGTCTGTTCAACATGAGAAGAAACTGGTGATCTTGTCGGTGATCCTTCATATCAGCATCGGACACATTCTCAATTCTAGCGAGCCTCTTCTCTTTTGGCTCATGTTTCAAAGGCTCATGATCCAAAGACATTTGTAGAAGCTTCAGGTCATCCAGATTGGGATACAGCAATGAATGAAGAGTATCGTTCTTTAATGGAAAACGATACTTGGGATCTTGTACCTTTTCCAAAAGGAAGAAAACTTGTCATATGTAAATGGGTCTACAGAACTAAGTATGCATCAGATGGAAGCGTTGAAAGACACAAGGCTCAGTTAGTTTCCAAAGGATTTTCCCAAGTTGAAGGAATTGACTATAATGAAACCTTTCCCCCTGTAGCCAAAATGAATTCCATCCGCCTTGTTCTTTCCCTTGCTGCCTCACATAAATGGGAGGCCCATCAAATGGATGTTAAATATTCCTTCTTGCATGCGGACTTGCAAGAATAAATCTACATGGAACAAACTCCTGTCTATGTCTAAAATGAATCTAGCCTTGTTTGTCTCCTTAAGAAATCTCTTTATGGTCTTAAGCAAGCTCCCCGAGCTCGGTATGCCAAAATGGACAACTTTCTTATTGACACTAGATTTTCTAGATGTCATTCTAATCCTAATGTCTATACCAAGAAAGTAGGAATCCATCTCATAATCTGTGTCCTTTATGTTGATGACCTTATCCTTACTGGTAGTGACTCAAAAATTTTAAACCATGTGAAAACCAGCCTTAAGAAGAAATTTGAAATGACAGACTTAGGATTTTTCCACTATTTCCTTGGCCTCGAATTTTTGCAAACCAATGAAGGAATTTTTCTTTCCCAATCTAAGTATGCTTGTGACCTTATTCATCGCTTTCACATGGAATATTCTAAACCATCCCCTTCTCTCTTCCAGTATGGATTCAAGCTTGTTTCCACCTATACTTCTCCCAAAGTTGATGCCACCTTGTACCGTCAGTTAGTTGGTAGCCTCTTATACTTGAATCAAACTCGTCCTGATATTTCCTTTGTTGTTGGTCTTGTTGCCTAGTATATGCAAACACCCCATGAAATCCATTTCAAAGAATATAAAACGATACTTCAGTATGTTCAGGGTACAGTTCCATTTGGGATCCATTATAGTTCAGAGGGGACCCCTTTATTGGTTGGTTTCACTGATTTAGATTGGGTCAGTGACCCTAATGATCCGAAGTCTAATGCGGGTTATGTTTTCAGCCTTGTTTCAGGCCCTGTCACTTGGGAATGTAATAGACAATAGGATATTTCACTTTCTTTAGAAGAAGTAGAGTATTGAGCAATGGTAAATGCAAGTTAGGAAGCCTTGTGGCTTTGATAGATCCTTTCAGAGTTTGGATTAGAGTAGCAGCATCTGACCAACCTTTGGTACAAAAATCAGAGTTCCATCAAGCTCGCCAAATACCCAGTTCAACATCAACACAGGAAACACATCCAACTACACATGCACTTCAACAGAAAGCTCATTCATGATCAAGTTATTGAAGGGCTCGTTTTCCCTACAGAATATCAAGTTGCAGACATTTTCACGAAGTCTCTTACAGAAGCGAAGTTTTCCAAACTTTTATTTATGTTAAGAGTTTAGGAAGTTGTCATTAAGGGGGGATAGGCTCTAATGCCTCCTTCCTTCTCCTATATTTTCACTATTGTAAATCCCTAAATCCTATCCCAAGTTGTTCTTAAGGGGGGATGTTAGGATATTTAGACACTTAGGAGTTAATTAAGATCTACTTGGTCTAATGTGTCATCAGGTAAAATTGTGTTTCTTAGTGTGTTTCTTTAGTATGCATTAGTATGCATTTGTAGTTAGGAAATCTGACGGTCACGATATGTTCCCGACATAGAGTGATCTGACGGTTCATATTATCGTTGATCTTAACGACTACATTGATTTGTGGCTTAACACCCGATTGGTCCGTGATCTCTATTTAAAGAGCATGGAGGGTCATTTTTTTATGATCAATTGTGAGAAACTCTCTTGTAAAATATCTTTGTAATATTTTTCTTTTTCATTAATAAACTGCAACAAGTGGCCACATTTGTTGGGGCCGTGGATGTTTCCCCATAGGTTTTTGCCACCTCAAAACATCGGTGTGTTGATATTTTATCTGTTTGTGTGAGTGGTTATTGAAGGTGTTTTTCCTCTGTTGGAATACCTTTGTTTTCGAACACTTCTTGTTTTCTCGGTCTCTTTTAATTTCCATGCCCAAAATGAAATTTGTAACACCAATATCCTTCTTGTCAAACTTAGAGGACAAGTGAGTTTTCACATATTGGATAATATCCTTGTTTTTTTCCTATCAGCAACATATCATCCACATACAAGACCAAATAAATAAGATGATCACTGATTAATTTGAAATACACACAGTGATCCTCTTTGCTCCTTGTGAAACCAAGTCCCAACATATAAGTATCAAAATTTTTGTACAATATCCTTGGTGATTGCTTTAGCCCATATAAGGAATTTTTCATCTTGCATACCAGCTCTTTCTTTCTCTTCAAATAAAATCCTTATCGATGCTTCATGTATATTTATTATTCTAGATCCCCATGTAGGAATGTTTTTTTCACATCCATCTTCTCTACTTCAAAATAAAAAACAACAACAATAGATAAAATAAATCTAATTGAAGTTAACTTGGCAATAGGAGAAAAAATATCACCAAAGTCAATTCCCTCTACCTGGGAATAACCTTTTGCTACTAATTGAGATTTGTATTTCTCCACTTTTCCTTATGCATTCAGCTTCTTCTTAAACACCCATTTGTTTCCAATGGGATTTCTTTCAGCAGGAAACTCCACTAGATCCCAAGCCTCATTCTTATCCAAGGCTATCATTTCTTCCACCGTGTCATTTTTCCAGAGTTTTCCATCCTCTGAATCCACTACCTCCCTAATGGTTCTAGGATCATCTTCAGTAATAAACAAAGAAAAATTTGAATGGAAATCAAGTGGAGTATACCTTTCTGGTTGTCTTCTTTCTTGAACCGATCTCCTCAATACTGGAGTATGAGTATCTTCATCTTATTATTCATCTTCTTCTATAGAGTCTAATTCATCATCCTTCAACTCAAACTCTATTTTCTCTAGTTCTTCCTCCCTTGGTAGGACTTCTTGTTTAACAACATCTTTGATTTATCTAAATACCACATCTCGACTATACACTACCTTCTTAGTTCCTAGGTTCTAAATCTTATAACCTTTCAGACCATCTTTATACCCAATAAAGATACACTTTTCAATATTTTTATCTAGCTTACTCTTGTTTTCCTTTGAAATGTGAACATAGGCATCACATCCAAATACCCTGAGATGTGTGAGAGAGGGTTTCTTAGCAGTCCATACCTCATGTGGATTCTTTTAATCCAGTGTTGATCAAGGTAATAGATTGACTAGGTAACATGTAGTACCCACTATCTTTTCCCAGAATTCTTGTCCTAACTTGGCACCATTGAGCATGCACCTTGCTTTTTCCATCAGCATCATGTTCATCATTTCAGAAATTCCATTCCACTGAGGCATATCTGGAGTAGTATTCTTCCTTGTTATACCGTACTTATTACATAATTCTTCAAATTCATTTCCATGTAATTATCCACCATTATCTGCTCTCAACACCTTAATTATCTTCTTTTTCTGATTCTCCACAAGAGCCTTAAACCCTTTGAATTTGTAAAAGACTTCAGATTTCTTCATGAGGAAATAAATCCAAGTATTCTTAGAGAAGTCATCTATAAATGAGACATAGTACACATATTTTCCCAATGATGGAACCGAAACAGGTCCAAACACATCATTGTGCGCCAACTCTAAAATTCTCTCTTCCCTCATTGCACCAAAGGGGAATCTTACCCAATTTTGCTTCTCATATACACAATGTTAACAGAAATAAAAATAGAGAGAGTAGTTTGGCATACCTTCAACCATACCTCTTCCATGTAATAGTCGAAGGTGTGAAGTTTTCATAGTGAACCTAGCTAGTATAAAAGTCACACAAACTTGCGAGAGAGAGAAGAGAGGAGAGAAAAAGAATGAATTGTGTAATTGTATTCCACACTCAAAGAGTGAATAATTTACAATGGATATGTGCTACATGAGTAATTAATGCGCCATAGTAATGATCTAGAGAGATGTGAGGACTCATTGACAGAATCTAGAGTGAACTACCACCTAGTCCTAGTTAATTAGTCATGTAGTCATCAATTAACCGACTAATCACTTAGTGGACTGAGAAGAGAATCATGCATGAACATTTGTGGTTCCTTCCTGGTGATGATCCCAAGCTAAGTGCGACCTCCTAGTGATGATCTTGAGATATGCATGCAACACTTGGTGATATTATCGGGGTTTCCATGTATGACTCCACTCCAATAGTATAAATGAGGTGTAACTGACTCAATAGTGAAGAATATTTGGTGCCCTCGTCTAGGGGAGAATATATATGACCAGAGGTGCCCTCAACACAGAATAATCAACCTAGGAAAATAAATACTACGTGAGTGTGTAATATCTCCAACACCCCCCTGAACACTACTAGGGTGTAAATGATGAATGGGCCTCGGCAACCAAGGCCATGTTAGGTACCCATTGTACAATGCATATAAGAATGAAACACTGAAAATAGAGGAAAGAGAGAAAATATCATGGGAAAAACCCCCCCTCAAAGTACAATGCATCAAAAATGAAGGAACAAAAGGAAGTTACTAAGCAACTATGTCATTCACTCCAAGGAGACCTTGAAAATGTGCAAGTTTATGCTTGATGAAGATTTTGTTGAAGATGTGGATGTTTGTACGGATATGAAGAAGTATATGCACCAGTGATATGTCCGCAAATATCGACTTCATCTTATTGTAATGAAGAATATCAAAAATCACATACCATGTGAAGTTTGGATGAAAATTTGTAAATCGCATGGCCATTTCTGGAAAAATGCTGAAAATTTGTTGATTTTAAAATGCTCATAACTTCACTTTTCAGACTTCGGTTTGGATGATTTTTTTTTTTGAAATTGGGTGTTTTTCCAATAGGAATTCAAATATCCAATTTGTTTCTATAAATTCTACTCATAAAGTGTCAGAAATGAATTTTAAGTGTGTGGTTCCCTTTTTGGCTACTGAGATGCATG
>JASDQU010013837.1:192526-215647 GCA_032191745.1 Picea mariana | reverse complement strand
AGAGGACAAGTGAGTTTTCACATATTGGATAATATCCTTGTTTTTTTCCTATCAGCAACATATCATCCACATACAAGACCAAATAAATAAGATGATCACTGATTAATTTGAAATACACACAGTGATCCTCTTTGCTCCTTGTGAAACCAAGTCCCAACATATAAGTATCAAAATTGTTGTACAATATCCTTGGTGATTGCTTTAGCCCATATAGGGAATTTTTCATCTTGCATACCAGCTCTTTCTTTCTCTTCAAATAAAATCCTTATCGATGCTTCATGTATATTTATTATTCTAGATCTCCATGTAGGAATGTTGTTTTCACATCCATCTACTCTACTTCCAAATAAAAATCAACAACAATAGATAAAATAAATCTAATTGAAGTTAACTTGGCAATAGGAGAAAAAATATCACCAAAGTCAATTCCCTCTACCTGGGAATAACCTTTTGCTACTAATTGAGATATGTATTTATCCACTTTTCCTTATGCATTCACCTTCTTCTTAAACATCCATTTGTTTCCAATAGGATTTCTTTCAGCAAGAAACTCCCCTAGATCCCAAGCCTCATTCTTATCCAAGGCTATCATTTCTTCCACTATGTCATTTTTCCAAAGTTTTCCATCCTCTGAATCCACTGCCTCCCTAATGGTTCTAGGATCATCTTCAATAATAAACAAAGAAAAATTTGAATGGAAATCAAGTGGAGTATACCTTTATGGTTGTCTTCTTTCTTGAACCAATCTCCTCAATACTGGAGTATGAGTATCTTCATCTTATTATTCATATTCTTCTATAGAGTCTGATTCATCATCCTTCAACTCAAACTCTATTTTCTCTAGTTCTTCCTCCCTTGGTAGGACTTCTTTTTTAACAACATCTTTGATTTATCTAAATACCACATCTCGACTATAAACTACCTTCTTAGTTCCTAGGTTCCAAATCTTATAACCTTTCAGACCATCTTTATACCCAATAAAGATACACTTTTCAATATTTTTATCTAGCTTACTCTTGTTTTCCTTTGGAATGTGAACATAGGCATCACATCCAAATACCCTGAGATGTGTGAGAGAGGGTTTCTTATCATTCCATACCTCATGTGGATTCTTTTAATCCAGTGTTGATCAGGGTAATAGATTGACTAGGTAACATGTAGTACCCACTGCCTTTTCCCAAAATTCTTGTCCTAACTTGGCACCATTGAGCATGCACCTTGATTTTTCCATTAGCATCATGTTCATGATTTCAGAAACTCCATTCCACTTAGGCATATATGAAGTAGTATTCTTCCTTGTTATACCGTACTTATTACATAATTCTTCGAATTCATTTCCACATAATTATCCACCATTATCCGCTCTCAACACCTTAATTATCTTCTTTGTCTAATTCTCCACAAGAGCCTTATCTCCACAAGAGCCTTAAACCCTTTGAATTTGTAAAAGACTTCAAATTTCTCCATGAGGAAATAAATCCAAGTATTCTTAGAGAAGTCATCTATAAATGAGACATAGTACACATATTTTCCCAATGATGGAACCGACATAGGTCCAAACATATCATTGTGCGCCAACTCTAAAATTCTCTCTTCCCTCATTGCACCAAAGGGGAATCTTACCCAATTTTGCTTCTCATATACACAATGTTCACAGAAATAAAAATAGAGAGAGTAGTTTGGAATACCTTCAACCATACCTCTTCCATGTAATAGTCGAAGGTGTGAAGTTTTCATAGTGCACCTAGCTAGTATAAAAGTCACACAAACTTGCGAGAGAGAGAAGAGAGGGGAGAAAAAGAATGAATTGTGTAATTGTATTCCACACTCAAAGAGTGAATAATTTACAATGGATATGTGCTACATGAGTAATTAATGCGCCATAGTAGTGATCTAGAGAGATGTGAGGACTCACTGACAGAATCTAGAGTGAACTGCCACCTATCCCTAGTTAATTAGTCATGCAGTCATCAGTTAACCGACTAATCACTTAGTGGACTGAGAAGAGAATCATGCATGAACATGTGTGGTTCCTTCCTGGTGATGATCCCAAGGTAAGTGCAACCTCCTAGTGATGATCTTTAAATATGCATGCAACACTTGGTGATATTATCGGGGTTTCCATGTATGACTCCACTCCAATAGTATAAATGAGGTGTAACTGACTCAATACTGAAGAATATTTGGCACCCTCATCTAGGGGAGAATATATCTGACCAGAGGTGCCCTCAACACAAAATAGTCAACCTAGGAAAATAAATACTATGTGAGTGTGTAATATCTCCAACACCCCCCTAAACACTACTAGGGTGTAAATGATGAATGGGCCCCGGCAACCAAGGCCATGTTAGGTACCCATTGTACAATGCATATAAGAATGAAACACTGAAAATAGAGGAAAGAGAGAAAATATCATGGGAAAAACCCCCCCTCAAAGTACAATGCATCAAAAATGAAGGAACAAAAGGAAGTTACTAAGAAACTGCGTCATTCACTCTAAGGAGACCTTGAAAATGTGCAAGTTTATGCTCGATGAAGATTTTGTTGAACATGTGGATGTTTGTACGGATATGAAGAAGTATATGCACTAGTGATATGTCCGCAAATATCGACTTCATTTTATTGTAATGAAGAATATCAAAAATCACATACCATGTGAAGTTTGGATGAAAATTTGTAAATCGCATGGCCATTTCTGGAAAAATGCTGAAAATTTGTTGATTTTAAAATGCTCATAACTTCACTTCTCAGACTCCATTTTGGATGATTTTTTTTTTTTGAAATTGGGTTTTTTTCCAACAGGAATTTAAATATCCAATTTGTTTCTATAAATTCTACTCATAAAGTGTCAGAAATGAATTTGAAGTGTGTGGTCCCCTTTTTGGCTACTGAGATGCATGTATGGCACATGAGTGTGTCTCATGAGTTGCATGCATGGGAGTCTTTGCATGTGGATCCTAGGATGCATGCATGGTGCATGAAAAAGTTTCTACATGCAAATATTGAGATGCATGCATGATATCTTCTACATATGATTCAGAAAAAAGATCTAAAATGGAGTAGACATCATCTCCAATTAATGGAACAAAACTATGTGCAGATACTTGTGTAGAAGGATCTTCATATTGAGAGGCTTTATCTTCCTATGGATTTTATAGTGTCTCTATTGTTTCAATCTCCTGCATGCAATCTTCAAAACCTTCCTTATTCCCAAATAGAACCTCTAATCTGGTACATAGTTCATACGGAGTTGAGAGTGATTCCTCCTCTACATGATATTGTAGTTTGGGAGAAATATATATGTAGATAAATCATAATCAATCTTTTCTTCTATTTTCATTGTTATTTGACATAAGCCTCTACTTCTAAAAATACGTAGAATAATTTTCTTCCACTCCAAATAGTTATGAGGCATGAGAAGTATTTTCAGCGAGTAATCCATCTTTTCTGACTACATATTCCTCTTGTGACTACAAATAGAAATGATTATGGTTTTTATCCTATAAATCAAGGCTCTAATACCATGTGAAGTTTTCACATCGAACCTAGCTAGTAAAAAAGTCACACAAACTTGTGAGAGAGAGAAGAGAGGAGAGAAAAACAATGAATTGTATTAACTATATTCCACAGTAGTGATATAGAGATATGTGAGGAATCACTAACAGACTCTGCAGTGAACTACCACCTAGTCCTAGTTAACTAGCCATGCAATCATCAGTTAACTGACTAATCACTTAGTGGAGTGAGGAGAAAAGCATTCATGCATGTGTTTTGCACCTTCTTGGTGATGATACCAAGGTAAGTGTGCCTTCCTAGTGATGATCCTGAGGTATGCATGAAACACTTGGTGATAATACCAAGGTTTCCATGCATGACTCCACTCCACTAGTCTAACTGGGGTGTAACTAACTCAAGACTAGAGAGGATGTGGCGCCTTCATCTAGGGGAGAATATCTTTAACGAGGGAAACTTTTAACATAGACTAGTCAACCTAGGAAAATAAATACTAGGTGAGTGTGTAATATCTCCAACAAAAGGCCCTTCTCTCTGATATGCCCTAGACTTTGATGCCACAACATAATCTTTTCTCCAGACACTGTAGGATATTTTTCTTCTTCATCTCCAATCTCAGGAACAATGGAACTATTTCCTCCATCACTAATAGTTTTTCCCTGTAGCTTATACAGATTTCCAAACCAAACTCCCTTCAGCAACATCATTTCTCCTCGAACCATCCTATAGGTTTCTTTCTCAAACATTTTTTTTACCCCTGCATCATCCATTTTTCTTACATAAATCTAATTTATTTTCAATCCTTGGATGTGAAAAACACCAGGGAGTTTTTTAATCCTTCCATCCATGAGCTTCAACTTGAATTTTCCTCATCCTATGATTTTAGTTATCAAGTCGTCACCTAGGAAAACATCACCTCCATCATACTTGGATCCACAGCAATCCATTGATCTTTGTCCACCAACAGATATTCCATATTGAGCTTCCACACAGCTCAAAACTTTTCCCATTAAATTTCTCTATCTCTATTTTTGAATTGTTATCCATTTCTTTTCACCTGAATAATCGATAACACAGATCTCCCATTGTCACAAGGTTTATCACAGACCCAAGCCAAACCCTTAACCACAAAGGTATCCCCCTAGAGCCAATAACAGCTCTGATACCAAATGTATATTTTAACCTTGTATAATTAATTATTGCAAACATGTTCTTAATGAAACATAAAATATAAAATGGCACACACACATTACACAAAGATTTTTACCCTGGAAACCCAAATCGAGAAAATTAGAAACTTTTTTAGAGTCGCACATCTAATCTTTTATTCATCATATGTATTCATTGTTTACAATAATATATATATAGGATCTTGTAGCATCCAAAACCCCTAATCCATTGACCTAGATTAGTCAACAACCCTAATTCCTTAACCAAAATTAGAAAACCATCAGGGAAAACCATGTGTCAAAAAAACATCCAAACAATTGGCGAATATCCAAAAAATTGGTGAATAAACCCCAGAAAAAAAATTTAGAGGACCTACAGTCGTGCAAAGAATATAACACATACCCAACACAAAAAAACCATGTTTGACTATTTTTGGAGATGTACTATTGTTTATGCTAGATACAAAGACTATTTGGATTGATGGAGATTGATTATCTTGTGTTGTTGGTGACAATGTTCAGAATTTTTTGGGAGTGTTGCTTTACCGTGTTTGAGTAGTTTTTGCAGTCATAACAAATTAAGGGACATGTAATTGGGAGTAGTATCCATCTCATCAAGACACTAAGTTCCCATGGAGATGCACAAGTTTAGAAGGAGCATCCTTTTTCCATTGATGTCAAAGGGGGAGAGTTGCACACAGGGGGAGAATTATTTCTATTCCTTGGAGAGTTGCAGACAAGGGAAGAGTTCCAAATAGGGGGGTAATTATTTCTATGTCTTGTGGACTATGTGTTTCATTGCAATATTTCCATCAATGACAAAGGGGGATATTGTTGTAATTATTGTCATTGATGTCAAAGGATTTACATCATCACAATACACACAACATTTCCAAGATTGATTTATATATATATAGGTTTACAAGTATATTAAAAAAGGGGTGCATGTGAAAAATTAAAAAGTGAAATGATGGTTTCAAACCCATGGGTTTGGGGTATTTTCTTATCGTATTTGGGGTATTTTCAAATGGTATTAAGAATTAATTATTTAATTAATGGACATGTCCCTTCGTGGAGGGTTATGAAAAAGTATAAAAATAGAAAGTATTGAGAAAAAGAGTGTGTGTGAAAAAATGGATGAGAAAAGATTGAATATCATTCCAAAAGGGAAGAGTTGTGAAATCAGTTTAAAACGGGTCAGCTTGGCACTTTCGTTATAACTTATTTTCTGGGATGTTTCAAACATTGAAATTTTGTGAAGATGGAGGCAAGATCTTGGTGTACATTTGGTAAACATTTCAGATATTGGTTTTTTGTAATTTCATAGATATGCCCTATGAAATTTAGTGTTCCTAAATGCTCCTAAAATCAATTTCAAATAGGTCATCTTGGCACTTTCACTATAACTTATTTTCTGGGATATTTCTATTAGAATTAAAGAGATGTGCTCATTTTACCATAGACAATATCAATATTTTCACCCAAACATACGCATGCAACCACCCCCAAGCACCATAACCTTTTCTAGATAGAATGATTCCAGAAGCAGCACTAGAACCAACAAATAACCAAGAGAGATCATCTTTCTCCAAATATATCTCACCAAACAGAAAGTCTCAAAGCCACAAAACAAGAAAAATACTTAGTTGCGGCAGTTGCAGTTGCAGTTGCAGCAGTTGAAGTTGTAGCAATTGTTGTAGCTTCATTTGCAGTTCCACTTACCAAGAATACCACCAAGAATACCACCAAGAACACCACCAAGAGATACTATAGGATAGGGTGCACATCTTAGGCTATCTGGTGCTAGAGAGAGATACCAAGAACCATCCCAGAAGATTCATATTCCATCCTTGTAGCTGCAACTCCAAACTTGCGCCAAACTTGACTGAGAGAGTGTGTGAAGTGTGTGTATACAAATGAGCTAGATCATCTCTTATTTATAGTGGTTCTTGTCACTTGTCTGGGTCGACTTGTCCTTTTAGAATCTAATACTTTAATATTAATTATTTTACTAAGCCGACTTGTCTTCTAGGGTTTCTACACATTTGTTTAGGGTTTCTCTTGCTTCTGAAATATTCTATTCTAGCCAAAGGTTACACATGGAGGTTAATACCTCTCGCAGGTACCATAATATCAACACTCCCTCCTAGCTAGGGAGGTATTAACAGGTAGCATCATCATAGCCACATAGTCTATCTCATTATCACGTAGATCAATTCACGAGCAACATATCCACTATCAGTATCATCTGATATCATCAACTGCAACATCTCTCGAGGCCATACTCTATCTGAGTAATCGGGCATGATGATGAATAATTCACTCACTCAACAGAGTGACACAAGGACCATTCTTCTAATCTAGACCTACGTCCTAGAAGAATGATTGTCCCAACAGATGCCAAAAGTACTCAATGGGTCCAAGAACCATCCTCTCCATTGCATCATATCTAAGGTGTATTATCATATATAATATGTACTAGCATGATGCTCTACATCATATATAATATGTACTAGCATGATCATATATAGAATGATGTGGAGTACCATCTACATCGTCTCTAATCCGTACTATCATGGTGTCAATGCACCATATCTAAGTTTTACTCGCATGATGTAGATCAATTCCTCTGCATCATCTCACTATCCATCTAGTTGGAAATCATCTCCAACACTAGTGGTAGTCTCCATGGAAATCAGAACAATTCCATCCAATAGAACACAATTGTGTCTGTTGTAACAGATATCAAAATTGGCTGTGTTGCCCAAGGTACAAATTGGTTCTCATTCATTTACATTTGATCATGTATATGGTAGCACTGGGTCTCCTTCATTAGCCATTTTTGAAGAATGTGTTGCTCCACTTGTTGATGGTTTGTTCCATGGCTACAATGCTACGGTTTTTTCATATGGACAGACTGGTTATGGTAAGACATATACCATTGAGAGAGAAATGTTCCAAGAAGGGGCCTGTTTTTGAGATTGGTCACTTCATTTATTATTGGACTTTGGCATTGCTTGGAAAATACTTCTTATAAATTCCTTTGTCTAAGCTGTTGCACTATGAAGAGTGTTTCTATCGCATCAAATTCACCCAGGGATTCACCCTGGCCTATAATATTGGTGTATAGAGGATTATACTTCTGAGGTGTGGCGTCGTTGTGAGAATATTATATTCGATAGCACCTTCCAGCATAATCTGAACCACGTTTTGGATTCATTGGTGGTGAACGTTTCTTCGAGCGGATTCTATACGTCTAGTGTTGATGATGGAAAAAAATGCAACAGTACTGCTGTCCATATTCCTCAAGGAACACTCCAGATGACCCTTGTCCACAAGGGATTTGATAAGGCACGTCGGTTAGGGCTTCAAGGCAAGACTGAACAATTTCTGAGACAGGCTTTTCCTGCCGAGACGATAATTCTTGTCATAAAATCCGTGGTGCCTGGAGGACCTGCTGACAAGATGCATTTAGAGCCCAGGGATCTACTTGTTCGTGTGAATGGTGAGCTTGTAACACAATTCTTGAAGTTGGAGACAGTACTGGATGATTCCGTTAGAAAGACTATCGATTTAGAGGTTGAAAGGTGCGATGATACTGTAAAAGTTATTTTGGAGGTCTAGGACCTGAAATCTATAATTCCATATTATTTCTTGGAAGAGGACTGTCTGCCTTCATTGCAGCAGTCGTCATTCTTGGATGAAAGGATATCAAGCCGCCTTCAGAGTTTTCTATATGGATTAGAGATCGTGGAGATTGCGTCGAACAACTAGAGAGATTGTCAAAGCTGCTGAGCTACATGTTTATGAAAGTAATCTTTTTGTACCGCCAGATCAATGACCATGTGATCGTGGTATTCTAGAAATATTGCATTGATCCCGTCACCCCCGAGTGTTATTAGGAGATTCCCCTCAATTGATGAACTTGGTTCTGAATCTTATTTAACTTTTGACTGAAGAACTCGTTTCAATAAACAACGTCGAAGACTTTCCTCCAACTGCTGTCATGCAAACTTTGTGGGTTGTAAACAGCTTGGATGTCGTTAATTTCACATTGCTCGGATTATCCCAAGGAAGTGAATCATTACTGTTGTTGTATTTTGCAGAGATCGAGATGCTCAACATATCTACATCCATATCTTTTTACGTCTCGATAAATGGGGAATCAATGGATCAAATCGTTACTCCAATTAAATATTCTACCGAAGAGTGGCAATTCGTCGCCAATCATTCATTCTTTAACTTTGGATTATCGAAGGCCCCTAACTTCACTCTTCTTCCTGTAATCAATGCTTATGAGTATTACTCGCCAATTGATACGCAACCGGCAACATCTTCACAAGATATTGAGGCTCTTGACGCTATCAAGAGGAGTTTTGATATCAAAGATTGGATTTCCGATCCTTGCTATTTGATAATGTGGAACGAGATCTGTTGTGATAACAGATCCCCGAGCATAAGAATTTCAGAAATAGATTTGTCGGGAAGGAATCTTATGGGATCGGTCCCTAATGATATTGTAAACTGGACTGCATTAGTTAATGTGTCACTTAACAATAATCATTTCACTGGACCGTTGCCAAATTTCACCAATCTAATTATGTTAGAGTGGCTATATTTAGAAAATAACAACCTGATCAGTACTCTGGAGTGGTTGTCTAAACTACGCAACCTTAAAGAGTTGATTATAGAAAACAAAAATGTATATGCCTCATAGTATTCTTATCATACAGCAGTGATTGTAAAGCCTGTTGCACCGACAAAAATAGGATCTTTTCATGTGGGCGTTACCATTCTATGGTGATTGGGGCGTTACCATTCATGTGAGAATGAGGGCGTTACCATTTACCAGGTGCTCGTCAGTGATGGTGCAGAACGTGGAGGCATCGGCAAGCAGGTTCTGAACAATGTGGTTTTGGTACATTTCACCAACAGTACTCGATTGATGGAAAGCTGGTTGTTGTTGGCGTGTTAGATATAATGCCCAGATGTGTGTTGAGCCTTTACCTATTTTACAATCCAGACTATGCATTTTTTATCGCTAGGCAAGTACGCAGCTATACAGGAAATAATGTTGGTGCAGCTTATACAGAAGTGATACTGTTGTTTTTTATATGGCAGGGATGCAGCAGCAAATTGAGGATTTCTATGACTGGAAAATTAGCAGGGGTGACGATGGCATGAAAAGGTTTGAAATCCCCGTAAGGTGTGACATTCTGAAGCTGGAGAATCAGATCCTGTTGTTTGTCCTGACAAGTGTATTTGACTTCTCTCATGAAGCTTTAAGTAATGCAGACAGCTTCAATGGACCGGGTTGATGGTCAAGTTGCATTTTAGAACGTCAACAGAATCTTGAGTGGTTTCTCTAGCTACGGCTGAAATGCCCAAATTCAGTTCCGAGTGTCAACAGTTTTCATCACAGATGATTATGTTCGATCTCGTATAGATATGCTTGGATTCCACAGCGGTATCCCTGTTGGAATTAATGGGAACTTTTTTGTGTCTCCCTGGCAGAAGTTGTGATAGAGGGATTAGATTTTGGATGGGGGCAGCCAATCTATGCAGGTCCCATAGTCAACAACTTATCTGCTCACTTTGTACTTGCACTGTCAAATGGATCTGAGGAAGGGATCAGGGTGTGGATTACGTTAGGACCGTATCAGATGGAAAAATTTGAACAGCTCGTCAGCAAGCTCTAGGCTCCGTCGATACCTGTTATACCTGGAGAAAATATCGAGCTTGCATCTCATCACAATTCCTAGAATAACAGTGAATAATATTGGATATTGTGTAACAGTGAATAATACTGGATATTGTGTAACAATGAATAATATTGGATATTGTAACAGTAGATATTGCTGACATGTCCAATGAAAACCAGACCAAAGACATCATCTATAACTCCACTTGTCAAGATGATTAGCGACGATTCAAGTAGCCTGCGGAGCATCTGGCAAACGCACCTGGCATTCACAGAATTCCATGAAGAGGAACCGTTTCAGATTCCTGGAACACAAAGAGTTTTAGATCTTTCTTTTAAAAAGACTGATGTATGTAACAGAAAAGGGGGGGTGCAGGGTGCACCGGGGAATAAACCTCTTGTGAAGAGGGGTTCTTTGTATGCTGAATTATTTTGTAAACCAAATTGGAGAAATAAAGATGATTTTTTCCTTGTGACTGTGAGATTCATCACGGTCGATTTCTTTCAGCATGTTCTTCTTCTTTTCAGCTGTGTTAAATATGTTTGGAATTCATTTATATGTTCCTTACCCGCAGTTGATATCATCTTAACCATATTGTTTATTTCTTCCTTATTCCGTCACAACTGCATTACAATTTTGTTTTCTTCTAACGGATGTGCTTCGTTATACTTTAGTACGACCACTACTATAGCGAATGGATTTGGGTTTTCTGTAATTGTTTATTGTCTTTCCTCTGCACCAGCTATCAGCAGGTGTAAGACCAATCTACATTTTCAAAATTCTGCATATATTCTCTGCTACATCAGCCTTTCCTTCCCTTTTTCTGCTACCACACCACGATTATCAAAGCGCTGAAAGATAGACTTACTTTGCCTCACTTTCTGCAAGTTATTTGACCACTGTTATTATCTCCTTTATTCAGTTTTCATTTGACTCCATGCCCAATTGACCATTTCCCTGGTTTAACCCCCCAAACTCTAAGAATCCAAGACCATCATTTACCCATAAATCTGCCCACCTTTTTCACGCTACTTAAATTCCTATTGGGACATTGTTCGAGAGATCCCTCTCGGGTTGGAAGGGGCAGCTCCAAATCCAAAGTGGTTCGAGGTTGCCTCGGGATTGATTTGCTGCAACCCATTTCAGTTCTGAGTGTCAACAGTGTCTATCCATAGTAGTACACAATTATTTTCCAGTGATACACAACCACTCCTAGTAGCACACAGCTACTAACTTGTAACACACGGACACTACTAGTGGAGCACATTCACCATAGTAGCATACAGCTACTTTCCAAAGACATACATTCTCCACAACAATCATATCATCTGATATCAACAATTTCATGATACGAACTGAGTCATTTGGTCCACTATTCCACTCACATCTGTGAGCTCTTGAAGTGAATCTTCCCTTGGAAAGTTAAACATTAGTCATGATCTATCTGGACTATTCTTCCCAAGCATAGAAGAATAAATGTCTTTGATTTTTTAACCTGGACCATTCACCTAACTAGGCCATTCTTCCAGCATTAATCAAAGTTCAACTTGGAGAGAATGAGTCTGCCCTAGGGAATGACTATCCTTGATTGTTGAACCTATACCATTCAACCTAATTGGGCCATTCTCCCATCACTAATCACAGTGCAACCTGGAGAGAATGAGTTTTCCATAGGGAATGAATGTTCGGAGTATTTCGTATGAAAATCATTATCATGCACCAACCTCCTACATCGGACCATTCTTCGAAACTTCTCACAACTGTGAACTTCGAAAGAATGACTACCCGGAGAGGTGGACCATTATGCTTGACCACTACTCAGAGTGACTTCCAAGAAGAATGATTATCCTAGAACATTCCCCCACGCTGTCCACAAGGGGAATCATTGCCTATGGTACATCAACAATCTATCATACCATTTTTGTTACGAAAATGACTATCCACTCTGAACTATTTTTTGAACTGGAAAATGATTGTCCGTCCGAAATCTTGGACCACTTTCCGGACTGGAAAGTGACTGCCCAACCTAGACCATTTTCCAAACTCGAAAATGAATGCCTATAAATCAATAATATATCAGTGCTCCCTCCCAACCAGGGATTAATCACTTCCATTTTCAATAAGGAAGTCATCTCCATGAGTCCCATCTTGTCCCTTAAGTACGCAAAATTTTCATCTTGGACAGAGTCTTTACCAAAATATATGTTATCTTCTCATCTATGGAGATATACTAGAGAACCACTTCTCCCGCCTGGATTCTATCACAGAGAAAATAATACTTTATCTCAATGTGCTTCGACCTATCATGGAACATCAGGTTCTCTCAAATATTCACACAGCTCTAATTATCACAATATATCATAGTCAAATCTACCACTTGATCAGACAGTCCATAAACCAACTTACGGAGCCACACTTCTTACGTACAAGCATCACAAGCTACAATACATTTTTCTTTTGCAGTGTTGAGTGCAATAGACTTATGTTTTATGCTAGCTCATGATATCATGGCAAAGCTCAAACTGAAACATATCCAAGAAGCACTTCTTTTGTTATCTGCACTCCTTGCCCAATCTGAAACAATAAATCCAAATAGTTGTATATCATGACTCTAATGTCCACGAAAACATTTCAAGGCAGCTTTGCAATTATTCAATTTTCATGCCTAGGCTCCACCTGGAACTATTTTCACATCAAAGAAAATACATGGTTGAGTATTCTCCAAATACATCAACGAGCCATTCAATTGTCGATACAGGGATGGTTCTACTGGATCACAGTCTCTCACCTTCTTTAGATCTGTCATCATGGGAGTTTTTCATGGATTTGTAATCCATTAGCCCGGACTTCTAAAGAACCATTTCGATACACTTCCTTTTTCATAGGAATTTTTCACCACACTTTTGTTGTACATAAGAGGCTCTGCACCAAGTTATTTGAATCCATACGAGGTCTTCTCCATCTGCATACATGGGTCTCTTTCTGGTATACCTCAAAACCTTGAGGTTTCTCTACATATGCTTCTTCTTCAATTACTCTATTAAGAATAACAATCTTTACATCCATATGATGTAAATGCCAACCCATGGATGCTACAAGAGATATAATGGCTCGGGTATAGGTATATCTGGTTACTAGAACAAGCTATCATCATAGTCTTCTCCCTCCTTATGGGAAAACCCTCTAGCCCTGAATCTCACCTTTTATCTATCAATGCTTCCATCTTCCATTCCTTTTGGTTGACTGGAAGTCAAAGATCCTAAGGTGTTCAACACTCGGCTTCTTTTCTAGAAAAAGCTTCTTTTGTAGTCATGTTATTCAATATACGATGAGGACTTCTATTTTGAACATATACGGCTACCATAGCTATTTTTATCCATAGAAACATGGATAGATTATGGTCATTCATCATTTCCTTAACAGATTCTTCAATGGAACAATTCTTTCTTTCTGCCACATCATTCTGAGGGACAATTAGCTCCCTCCTAATCCCGGTTGTTTTACAAAGAGGAAACGATCTTCTTGGAGGTGTATTCTCCTCCATTATCGAACCTCGATATATTTATCTTCCAGTTAGACATTGGTCCACACACATCTGATTGAATGATGTCCAAAACTCATTTTTTATTTCCACGCTTCCATTAGAATTGGTACTTAGTGAGATCACATGCCTTACCACTTGATGGAGTCATTTGCTCCATGTTTGCAACTATCACTGTAGCTCCTTCTCAGAGCTATCTCTTGTGACCTACCCAAAATAAGAACAACAAGAGAAAAAATATTTCCAACAAAATTTTCATAAAAACATATCTATGGTAACAAGGATGGTAGTCGTTATAGAGTTACCAAGGTGACCTGCCCGGGAGAAAACAAGAAATATCTCTCTAGAGGAGATGTTAGTTCATTTTTAAATAAGCATCTATATCAATAGTATTCACATGCCATCAAGTATTCATTATATCTAGCAGTAATAGAACCTTTCAAAGACTGCTTTCACAATTTTTAATGTAGCAACTATCACCCTTGATATATACAAATTGGAAGCTTAACAATTTAATCAAACCTGGAACCTAAAGCCTCAACTGCTATGGAGGGTGTGCTTGTTCCCATGAATGCACTTAATCCAATATTGCAACTTGGAAAAGGTCTATAGTACTTTCCCTGCAAACACACTCATGTTTTGCTAGATGATATAATGTGGATAGCATATACAAGTGCATAACTTTGAAGTCTTGTAGCATCGTCCAGCTTGTCTTCCAATCTGAAACTAGATTCCATCTTGAAAAGAAGAGATTAGAAGAATATTCAATGATTAGAACAAACTAGAAACTCTAAAATTTCAACTTTGACCACAAAATCAATTTGACCAGAAGTCAACCTTTGACTTTTACTTTTACTTTGAGCAATCAAACTTCGACTTTGACCAAAAATTCAAACCTAATGCTTTTTCTAGCTAATGGTACCAAGAGGTGTTCTAGGCTAGGGTGCACTAGGATGTCAAGGAATTAGATTAAACACTTCATCATAAGTGCCTGAACACAAGGGTTATGGTTTGTTGCAGCTACATAATCAGAAAACCTAGTTGCAGTTGTAACTGGTGCCACAACGAGCTTAACAAAGAAATGGTGCACTACCTTCCAGCAGTTATATTATCTTTGAAAGTAGTGTGGGCACATAACCTGTTAGAATTAAATAAATGTGCTTGTTTTACCATAGACAATATCACTATTTTCACCCAACCATAGGCATGCAGCCACCCCTGAGCACCACAACCTTTTCTAGATAGAATTATTCTAGAAGCAGCACTAGAACCAACAAATAACCAAGAGAGCTCATCTTTCTCCAAAGATATCTCACCAAAAAAAAAGTCCCAAAGCCACAGAACAAGAAAAATACTTAGTTGCAGCAGTTGCAGTTGGAGTAGTTGCAGTTGCAGAAGTTGCAGTTGGAGCAGTTGCAATTGCAGCAGTTGTTGCAGTTGCAGTTTCACTTACCAAGAATGCCACCAAGAATCATCACCAAGAACACCACCAAGAGATACTATATGATAGGGCACACATCTTAGGTTATATGGCGCTAGAGAGAGAGACCAAGAACCATCCTAGAAGATTCATCTTCCATCCTTGCAACTGCAACTCCAAACTTGTGCCAAACGTGACTCAGAGAGTGTGTGAAGTGTGTGTATACAAATGAGCTAGATCATCTCTTATTTATAGTGGTTCTTGTCACTTGTCTAGGCTGACTTGTCCTTTTAGAATCTAATACTTTAATATTAATTCTTTTACTGAGCCGACTTGTCTTCTAGAGTTTCTACACATTTTTTTAAGGCTTCTCTTGCTTCCATAATATTCTATTTTAGCTAAAGGTTACAGATGGAGGTTAATACCTTCCGCAGCTACCATAATATCAACAATTTCAAACATTGAAATTTTGCAAACACGAAGGAAAGAACTTGGTGTGCATGCGGTAAAAATTTCAGATGCTATTTCACTATACTTTGGAAGATATGTCATGTGGACGTTAGGGTTCCTGAATGCTCTTGAAATTAGTTTCAAACAGGTCATCTTGGCACTTTCGCTATAAATTATTTTATGGGATGTTTCAGACCTTAAAAACATTTATGGATTGGGGAGCGATCTTGGTGTACATGTGATAAAAATTTCATATATTTTTTCGTTGTAATTTCTTAGATATGCTCTGTGGAAGTTAAGGTTCATGAATGCTCCTAAAATCAATTTCAAACAAGTCGGTTTGGCATTTTCACTATAACTTTTTTTCTGGGACTCTTGAGACTGTGAAATTTTTACAAACAAAGGAGAGATACAAAATTACCTCAGGTAAAACTTCCATATGTTATTTATCTATAATTTCTGAAATATGTTATGTGGACGTTAGGATTATTGAATGTTCCAGAGATCATTTTGAAACAGGTCAGTTTGGCATTTTCACCATAAATTATTTTCTAGGACACTTCAGACTGTGAAATTTTTACAGAATAGAGGAGACATACAGAAGTACCTCAAATAAAAATTTCATATTTTGGTTCATTGTACTTTCTAAGATATGCTCTATGGAAGCTAGGGTTTCTGAACGGTCTTGGGATCGATTTCAAACAGATCAATTTCAAATTTTCACTATAACTTCTTTTTTGGGACTCTTCGGAACATGAAAATTCCAGAGAATAGAGGAGACATATAGAATTACCTCGGGTAAAAATTTCATAATCATATTTTAAAAATTGGATACATGGCATGTTTTACAAGTTTTTTCTTTGGAAGAGGCCCAAAATAGCAAGCTTTGGGAAAGTTATCATTTGGAAATTCAAATTTTGGTCAGACCTGGTAAAGGAAAAAGCAATGAGCAGACATGGTGAAGATAGAAGTAGTGAGTAGATCTAGTAAAGGCAGAAGTGGGGAGCAAACCTGGTGAAGGCAGAAATAGCAAGTAGACTCGGTGAAGGTTGGTGCGATTCAGAGATTGGTGTCTCTTGCAAATTTGGTGCTTAGCGATGGGGATTGGTGTCTCTAGTAGATAGGTGTCCACGAAGATTTATAAAATATTGGTGTCTCTTGATAAGTTGGTGGTTAGCGGTGGAGATTGGTGTCTCTAGTAGATTTGTGTCTATAAAGATCTGTAAGAGATTGGTGTCTCTTGCTAAGTTGGTGCTTAGCGGTGAGGATTGGTGTCTCCAATCGATTGGTGTCTATAAAAAAGAGTAGGTTGGTACCTACAAGGATTTGTACCAGTGGGAATTGGTGTCTTCAGTAGGTTGGTGCTTGCAAATATTTGTAACAGTAGGTTGGTTCCTACAAAGAATTATAAAGAGAAGTCTTGTGGTTTTCTCCCGAAAGGGTTTCCATGTAAAACTTATGTTCCATGTTCTACAGTTAATAGATCTCATATGTGATTGTTTTCTTATGGTTGATGAATGTTTGAAAAATTCAAAAAATTGTCTTATACTAAGTCACCCCCCTCCCCTCTTAGTATAAGTGTGTGTTTAACAAAGAATTCATATTATCCTCAATACTAATTTCTATATTGATTTGTAGTTTAACACTCAATTGGTCCATGATATCTATTTAAAGAGAATGGAGGGTCATTTATTGATGATCGATTGTGAAAAAATCATATGTAAAAAAATTCATTTTTCATTAATATATTACCTCAACTGGTGGCATTGGTTAGGGGTGTGGATTATTTCCCTCTTGGAAGATTTAACCATAAAATACATCGGTGTAYTGATGTTTGATATGTTTGTGTGAGTGGTTTCTTAARGTGTTCGACCTATGTGTAAATACCTTGTTTATTGAACAAAACCACATTGCCAATGACCTAGTRTATTCCTTAGTYTAAAGCCAYTTTGATGAACACATTTGAAGTTTACCAACAAATTTCACTTCATTTCTATCTAGTTGAATAACTTGTAAAAAATATTTGATAGATTTAGCATTTAATTTTTCATAACATTTGCATAAGCCCCTAACTTCACTTCATTTCTATGTAGTTGAATAACTTGTAAATATATTTGATAGGTTTAGCATTTAATTTTTCATAAACTAATTATAAAATAACATTTGCATAAGCACCTAACTCTACTAGGCAATTCTACATATTCCTATAATAGAATGTGAATTCGGTCCACAAGAAAGATGGATTTTAGATCTAGATTTCTTCTTAAGATAGCATTTACCAATGGAGATTGCTTTCATGGAGGATGACCTTTTAAATGTTTTAAAATATCTCGTTGCTACTAATCCTCAAAATATCATGTAGTGTTATCTTTGATTTTATTTTATTCATATTTTTTCAAATGTTGTATTAATTTTGGTTGTGCTAGTGAAAGTAAAAGGTTGTGTTCTTGTCATGAGAAGGTTAGTAGGGATGTTGGGGGTCATTGATTGTTTCATTTTATTTCTTAAATAATAATTTATGCATCCATTCCAAGCCTATATTTATTCAACTTAATAATATCCTTGTTTGTGGTTCGCTTCTTCTCTGAGACATTTGGTATTTTCGAAAGGTGTGTTGTCCCACAAAATCATACCAGTTCCTAAAGGGGAAGTTGGATTAATGGATTTAGACCTACCATCGGATTCAAAAAATTTCCCATGTTGAGTGAATATGTCCAACGCATTCAAAAATGTTAATAGTACATTACTTTTCAGTTTCTTGATCTAATCAACGCTAGTACTTCATAGCCACTTTACGTATATCGGTACATTTATTAATGGTTCAAAGTTCCATTTTGAGAGCAGCATTGTTATTCTTATTAGGCCTATAAATTTCAATTATTAGGAGAACCTTCTTGAAATTTTTATTTTAGGTTGACAAAGTCATTGGATAATTTTTACAAGAGTTCTCGAGAGTCTTCACAATTGTTCTTTTCAAAATAGGCATTATTGGTATTTGCAATAGTGTTGACAACATGTATAAAAAAAAGGAAAAAGAGGTTAAATTCCTCTTTAGTGATTTGGGGCCATTGTTTGCAAAGGTATGATCTTGATGGAGAATTTTTTGTAAAGAGGACATGTCATTTTTTATCTTGATTATTTCAACATAATCTCTCTCTAAATTCATATTTTGAAATATCTTGACGAAAAAAACTATAGTAAAATCTAAGGCATTCAAGCAAAACTCCAACGTGAGATATGACAGAGGTATCTTATTCTCAGGCATTCGAAAGTAAAAAGTGTAGAACTTAGTATTAAAATGTCTAACCTTTTCCTTTGGTTGTATTTTCATTTTGGTTTGTTGTAAAGCTAATGACCTAAAATATTGGTTATCTCTAAATTTTTCAAGGAATGCTTATTCGAATTTCGAATAGTTATGAATAGTATTAATTTACAAGTTGTAAACCAATGTCTATGCTCTTCCTTGAAAGGTTGAATGGGAAAAGTCAAAAAAACTAAACATTCATCTTATAAATTTGATATTCAAATAGCCTACATATAGGATTTAACATGTTACCCCGCCAAGGTAGACTCATCTAGGTTATATTTAGGAAGACATCTTTCATATTCTTTTGGATAATCGTGTAAAGGTATTATAATTTGTAAGAATATTTTACTGACCAAGTTGAAGGTTTGGTTGACTACCATGTTATTGAGAGGGATGTGTTGTATAATATCTAGAAATGATTTTTACTAACCTTCTAGTTTAAGTTAGGTGACAAGTATCCATCTCGGTTGTTTGTGTTGTTACAATAATGGAGGATCAAAAACTATACGAGAGCGCTTGTCTCCTAAAATTCGATAATTTTAATTGTGGATAAAGTTAGTTTCTCATCTTTGTAATTCTATGTGCACATAATTAATTTTATCTTGCTCTTGAGAAAAATTAACCTCATGCTATAAAGTTCAAAGTATATTATGAGAACAAGCATTTCTAGAAATATGAACCCAAGCCACATAAGTCAAGCAGTAAATATTCTGAAACCTTGTAAAAATTTGATGGCATGTTATCTAGGCCCTCTACCTAGTGCTAATTTTTTGATGCAATATTTTTTTACACTTCAACATCAAAGGATTTTGCGAATCAAAACCTAAAACTTGGGTTCTCATCCTTATTAAGAAAATCCTCCAATCTGTAGTCATTGGTTACCAAATATATGTTTTGGGTTATTTAAACTCTTTGTATATGTATATAATTTTATTATGAATATGAAAATGGAAAATAAAATAAAAGAGTAATTTAATCAAAGGAAAAGAAATAAAATAAATTTGAAGGTGACATGAATGAGAGAGCGAGTATTTCACAAAGAAATCAAATCTCTAATGAACGAATGACATTTTCAGAGTGAACTATAATTCAAATTCATCCAACATAATTCATGTATTTCATTACCATATGAACAAGTAAACATGTCATAAATGAAAACAGAATAACTTGAATTCATTGGATAATGTACTCACAATCCAACCATGAAAAAATAATAGTAAACCAAGGAGTAGAGAAAAACAACCATCCGCAAAATTTGTTTGCAACTTTATTAATGCATGCCAAAAACTCAAAAATACATATTATAGCAGTCTTCTTCTCGTAGTTCCTCTGCCTCACCCATTGGATCCATTACATATATTTATATAAAGACAAGAATTATTAAAAAATACAAGCGGTAGAGAAAAATTATAGTCTTAAATCAATTATAGACTTAGTCTTGAAAGGCATGAATGTCATCACTAAAGGACAATCGTCTATCTTATAACAAGAGCAAACACATTTAGCCACAAATAAAGTAGATGAAGGACAACGAACACCTATAATATTGCGTCCTTATATCATCACCTTCAGAAAATGTGCGCACCATGAAACCCAAAGACATCAACCAACTTAGAACAAACACACAACATTTCAAAATCAACACATTGGGAGTTGAGGGAGATGCTATAGTGAATTTATGAAATCATGATGAATGCTTAGGATATAAGAAAGTAATGTGATTTGCCAACACTTAAAGATGAATATAACTTCATTCCATTCATTTAACTAACTAATCAACCGAAGAATTATTAGAGGAGGATACTAAGAAACTACAAAGTTTGCAAAGCATTGATGCTAATTCGATTAAGAGTTACATTGAAAATGTTTTGCTAGGAAAACTTTCTTACTTAATTTTTCCTCAAGAGCTAATCAAGTTAATGATGAGTTTCAATGTCAAATTTATAAAATTAAATATGCCCGTGGGAATATGACTTTCACTGTGGTGTTTGAATTGAAATCCACCTTTCTAAGGTTGGAGGAGTATGTGAAAAGTCAAAAGGGAAGTTGAACGGTTTTTTGCAGAGCGGTAAAATCATGAATGTGGGTGTCTATTTTGCTTGTATTTTTAAAAAATATATATATATTCACAAATTATTCAACTTCCGATAAATAAAAATATTTTTTTTATTTAGAATTTCACTTTACAATAAAAACAAAACTTGTCAAGATTTTTGTTAGCTTTATATTGACTATTTTTCAAAAAAAAATTATTGAGATATGATATGTCAACTTAGCAATTGTTTGATAGTATGTTTCTTAAAAATGAAGGGAATGATAATGAGTTATGTTTTTCCCCAGCAATGTATCAATTATTAAAATTTTGTTTCTGACAAACGAAATATGATGCAACAATCTACAAAGACTCTATTTTGTGTTGACTATAGTTTTGAATCTAACGGGTGAATATTATAATTTCTACAATTTTTTTAAGTTCACCAATCTGAAAAAGTTGTCGATTTTAAACATGTGTTTTTACCTGTCATGTAATTTTCTTAATTTTTACTTAAAAGTAAAATATAAAAATATCATTTTGAAGAGGACATTCTAAAGCTTATTAATATAAATTTTCCATAATTTTCCACCGTGTATTTTGACATATATAGATTTTTCATTTTACTAAATCTTAGTGTCACCTAAAAATATTATGCAATGATGTTTTTGAAAAAATAATTATAATTGGCTAAAAAAAATGAAAACGAATATGAATTATATCAACTGAAATTATATTATTTTCTACAAATGTCACTATTAGTTCCGAAACTAAATTCTTTGTATTTGTGGGAGTCCGCTACCTTCAAAGTTGAAGTAACATAGAGAGAATTGGGAGTTTTAAGTAAATTTTCCCAATTGCAGCTTTTCAGTCGAAAACAATAAGTTTTTGGCTGAAAGGTTGTTTTTAACGGAAGCCGTTAAAAATAAACGGACTTCTAATCTTTCGGCCGAAAAGTATGTTTTTCAGCCGAAACGTTTATATCAAAATTTCGTTGCCCTGAAAGATACGAAGAGATGCATCATTTAGCATATTGATTGGCCTATCATTTGGCATGAAATAATATAAATATACTTTCAACTGAACTTTTTTTGTGCAATTCATTCCCTTGGTTCATATTTTCGATTATGTGGAGTCACTAAAGAGAAATTTGGAGAAACTTTTTCGTTGTTTGAAACAAGGGTTTTGTTGTTTCTATTCGAGCAACAATTTATATATTGAAGGCTTTCTTGAACATTATTTTCAAGGTGGAGGATTTATTGAACATTGTTTTCATGGTGAACGCTTTCATAAGCAACTCCTTACTATATCAAAGAGAAAAAAAATTGAAAGTGATTTTTTTAAACAATTCCTCTCAAATTCTTGATATTATTTTTGAATAATTTTTGTCACAATGAAGTTTTTTTGAAACATAATTTTTGAAGATCAAAGGTTTTTTTTAATTTTCTTTAAAATCTACTTTTTATCCAAAAAAAAAAAAAATTAAAGCATTTTGGTTTATTGAGCATTTTTTAACAATATGATTTTAAAATCCATTTTTTTATTTCTTTTAAAAAATGTTTTTTTGAGTTTTAATATTTGAGGTTTGAAATTTTATTTTGTGTTATAAAATGTTGAATTTTTTAAAAACCTTTACAGATTGAATAATCATGGTCAACAAAAAATTTCGCAAGAGAAAATATGATCGCACTCGAGATGAAACTCGTCATAGCAAACAAGCGAAAGAGTGTTATTAGAGAAAGAAACGAGAACGTGAAAATATTGAAGGAATAAATAATAATGATGTAAATAGAGTTTTGCATCTCAATTCTCAACAAAAAGAAGTCCAACCAGGTATGCATACATATTGTCTACATTAAGTTTAGCATTCAAATTTAAATTATTTTTTAATATAATTGATTGTAATTTGAATTTAATATTTTTCAAAAAACAAAAATAGATTTGTCTCATAACATCGATGAAGTCGTTGAAACCAAAATTGAAGTAG
>JASDQU010013837.1:156612-192426 GCA_032191745.1 Picea mariana | reverse complement strand
TGGCTCATTACCCCTTAATTGGGGCATATTAGATTAGTAATGTTATTTTATTTATGTTGGCTTTAGGCCATTAGTTGTAATTATACCTCCTAGTCTCCTATATATACCAAGGAGACATTTTCATTTTGAATCATCTTGTACTTGAACATTTAAGTGGGGTAAATGGAGGTTTCCCCCTTGAAGAGACTTATTATCTGAAATTATGTCTTTTTCAAGGCATTGAGTACTTTTTCTGAGGTTTTTCTATGCTATATTGGTATTTGGTTCTTAACAATTACAATAAAAATTTAGAGTGTGAATAAGAAGAAGGGAGAAAAATAACCCTACAAGGAAGTCAAAAGCTTGTTTCAGTGAGACAAATATCAACCCTTCAAGTGAAGAAGTATTGTAGAAAAGGATGTCCTTTGTATGAAATACAAGTGTTGAACTCTGTTGAGGACAATAAAACAAGCCTAGAGGACCATCCCATATTAAGATAATATAAAGATGTGTTTCCAGAAGAGGTTCCAGGTCTACCTTCAACAAGAGATATTGATTTCTCCATTGAACTTGTACCAAGAGTGGTGCCAGTGTATAGAGCACTCTATAGAATGAGTACACCAGAGCTAGTTGAGATCAAACTACAACTAAAGGTAATATTGGACAAAGGCTACATTCAACCTAGTGTGTGTCCAGGGGGAGCACCAGCCTTGTTTGTGAAAAATAAGGATGGCACACTCAGGTTGTGCATAGACTATAGACAACTCAATAATATTACCATTAATAATAAGTATCCCTTGCCAAGGATCGATGACCTGTTTGATCAATTAAGGTGCGCTACAATTTTCTCCAAGATTGACTTGAGGTCGGGCTACCATCAAGTCCGAATTAAAGATGAAGACATCCACAAAAAAAACTTTAGGACAAGATATGAGCACTATGAATTTGTGGTGGTGCCATTTGGGCTTATCAATGCACCAACCACTTTTATGTGCTTAATGAATAATGTAATCAGTAATTTCTTAGATAGATTTTTGTTGGTTTTCATTGATGATATCCTAATCTATTCTAAGAGTAGGGAAGAACATGAATAACATCTCAAGTTAGTGCTTCAAGTGCTGAGAGAACTTCATATCCATGCTAAGTTTAGTAAGTGTGACTTTTTTCAAAAACAAGTCCATTACTTAGGCCATGTTATTTTTAAAGAAGGAGTCACAATTGATCTTGACAAGATCATATCCATTATGGATTGGCCTACCCCAAAGGATGTATCTGATATCAGATCCTTTATGGGCCTAGCAGGATACAATAGAAGGTTCATAAAGGGATTTTCCAATATCGGTTTCCCAATCACCTCCCTTCAGAAAAAGGGAGTTAAATTCATTTGGATATCATAATGTGAAGAGAGATTCCAACAACTGAAATACATCCTAACTAATGCACCTGTGTTGAATATTTTAGATCCAAATAAGTACTTCCTTGTGTGTACATATGCCTTCAAGGAAGGGCTCAGAGGAGTCCTTATGCAAGGACATGTGATTTGCTATGAATCCAGAAAATTGAATGAGCATGAAATCAATTATGTGACCCATGATTTGGAATTGGATGCCATAATACATGCCTTAAAGATGTGGAGGAATTACCTCCTAGGTAGAATATTTATTCTTATGATAGACCATAGCAGGTTGAGATATTTGTTTGATCAACCAAAACTCAATGCTAGACAAGATAGATGGATGGCTCTCCTTAGTGATTTTGATTTTGAAATCAAACATATCAAAGGAAAAAAAAATAGGGTGGCTGATGCCCTTAGCATAAGTATGAAAGTGATTCACTTGGAATATGTGAGCACCTGTGAATCAAACGTCAAGGAGAATGTCAAAAGTGCACAAGAAACCGATGCATTTTTCAAGACTGTGAAATCATACTTAGAGAAAGAGCCCATGGGGATGAAGTATGAGGGTTATCAATTGCTGAATGATGACCTACTAACTTACAAAGGTAGGTTGTATATTCCAAATTGTGAAAACTTGAAGAGGTTCATAATGGATGAACTACACAAAATACCATATACATGTCATCCTGGTTATCAGAAAATGATCACAGGCACTATCAAAATATTTTATTGGCCCAGAATGAAAAAGGACATAGTTGATTACTTAACCAAATGTCTAGAATGTCTGTAGGTTAAGGCAGTCNAAATACCATATACATGTCATCCTGGTTATCAGAAAATGATCACAGGCACTATCAAAATATTTTATTGGCCCAGAATGAAAAAGGACATAGTTGATTACTTAACCAAATGTCTAGAATGTCTGTAGGTTAAGGCAGAGCACTGAAATCCAATAGGTCAATTGCAACCCCTACCAATCCTAGAATGGAAATGGGAAAGCATCCCCATGAATTTCATCACGGGGTTACCAAAATCAACCAAACATAATGATTCCATCATGGTAGTTGTGGACAAGCCGAGCAAGGATGCTCACTTTATTCCCGTCAAATCAACTTGAAAGGAAATAGATATTTCCATTATTTTCATGAATGAAATATTTAGACTGCATGGCATTCCTAAAGAAATCATATTCGAATGAGATACAAAATTTACTTCAAACTTTTGGAAATCTCTATTTGCTGGTTTTGAAACTAAATTTCTATTTAGTACAACCTATCACCCTCAAACTAATGGATAGATAGAGAGGGTAAACCAAGTTTTAGAGGAAATTTTAAGGATGCATGTAATACATCATACCAAGAAGTGGGAAGACTACCTACCACTGGTAGATTTTGCTTATAACAATGGCTATCAATAGTCATTAAAGATGAGCCCTTTTGAGGCCCTTTATGGTAGACAATGCAATATTCCAATCAGATGGAATAACCCAGTAGACAGAATTACAATCGGGTCAAATATGATAAAGGAAATGTAACAACAAGTAGATCAGATAAAACTAAATTTGAAAATAGCCCAAGATAGACAAAAAAGCTATGTAGACAGAAAAAGGGATCCTAGAGAGTTCAAAGTAGAGGATCATGTGTATCTTCGAGTTAGGCCCAGGAAAATTTCCTTGAGAATGGGAGCTTGTGCCAAGCTGGCACCCCGATATTGTGGACCCTTTGAAATTTTGGATAGAGTTGGACCTGTAGCATATAAACAAGCACTTCCTCCCACCATGAAGGCACATAATGTTTTCCATGTTTCGTTACTAAAGAAATATTTACTTGATTCTAATCATATAATTGATTGGTCTGTGATTTAGGTGGAACCAGAGGGATAATTCTTGCTAGAGCCACAATGAATAATAGATAGGAAGGAAATCCATCTCAGGAACAAAACTATTGCATAGGTCAAGGTGTAGTAGAAACACTTTGGTCCAGATGAATCTACATGGGAAATGGAGGATGACATGAAACATGCATACCCATTTTTGTTTACTTCTGTACCTACAGAGTACATTGACAGGTAGAACATTGAGGACGATGTTCCTTTAAGGAGGAGGGGATTGTAACACCCCTATTTCCCCCAGCTTGTAAATATAACTACAACTTGCCAAAAGACTGTGGCAGACTAAATATGTGTGGATGTTGGATTTGATGAAATTTTTTGTTATAAAAGGTGATGTATGTATTTCTGTTATTAATTAAAAATGGATAGTGTTTCATAACTTTTGAAGGAGGTTTTACAAGGTAGATAATGATGCTATGAGACAGATGGTGAGGGGAACCAGAAATGGTTGAGATGACCCCCACCAGACCAGTACCTTATTGGATTTAAATTACTTAGAGCCAGAATAGTCCTCTCACCCATAAATAAGTTACCAGTTAGGATGATAGTTTGGAAGTCCTCCTCAAGAATTAATGAGGAGATGGGTAGAGTACCCATCTAAAAGACTTACTGACCTGACCACGACCTAGGGATTCAGACCCACACAATGTTGCTGAGGAAGGAAAGAAAATAAGGGAATTAATGGGAAGACGGGGCTGGAAAGGAAGATGATTTGAGAGACCATTATTACAAAGAGAGAAGAGTGCATGCATCTCTTTGGTTCTGAGGAGAAATGAACAACACGCTTTCTTTGGGTGCAAGAAGATGCTAGCAGTGTTTTCAGTCCAAGATGATAAATGGGGCTGTAGGAAGATGAGTGACTGAGGAAATACTCATTGTAGGCCCCCTTGCTTGGTGAAAAGAAAACAAATTTCCAAGTTCCTGTGGGAGGAGGATAATGATCTCCGTCCCTGACTGTCACTGAACACGAATGAAGAGTCTCTCTCAAAGAATCATGATATAGCTAGGGGGTGGCCAACAATAGATCCATTCAGGAGTGGATGTGCCTACTATTGGGTGGAAACAAGAACCCATCTCAACAATTGCTTCATGATTCTGGCTTCCTGATAAGTATTTTTATACTTTGTGTACTAGAATGGATGCGACGATTGAATTTCTATGTTTATGATTAACATTTGAATTTTTTGATTAATCATTAGAAATTCTTACTGTTTTTCTATGAGTCCCTGTATTTGCATGGTTCTGTTTTCCTCTGCTTAACAACATGAGAATTATTAGACATGGGTTTTTAGAAGAATTTGAGAATAAGTTTACGGTTCCTCCACTGGTTTAAAAGTCCTTAAGGGAATTTTCCCAAGGATTGGTCTCACAAGGTAAGAGTTGGGGCAAACTTCACTGGAATGTTTTAGTCTCGTTGATCCTTCAAAAGGTACCTTTCACTGTTTAGAATTTAAGCTCTATGAATGGTAGATGCTCCCTTCAAATCATCAGTCTGTGTGACCAAGGACTCATGTCCATAATTTTAACCAAATATTGGCTAAGAACTATGAGTGTAGCCTTTAGAGTTTGATAAGTTCCACATGACTGGGACCTCAAAACCCTTCGCTAGGCTCTAAAGGAGCTAAGCTATCTTTGGCTTCATAACTCTAGGATGCTATGACCTTAAAACCTCCAAAACCAACCGAAGGAAACCTGTTGATTCGGTTACCAATGATTTTCACCGATATATGGCGATTTCCCTTAACCATGACTGTGGGAGCTATCCCAACGTTAAACCCTGACCCACTTACTGGTCATGAAGTAACACGAGCCGTATATTTGAGGATACTCGGTAGCTTCCCTGACTGTTGGATCTACGTCGTGGTCAGTCTAGTGTTGACCATTTTGGGAGAACAGAGGTGTCATTGCACCAAAACCTCCGAATGTCGGAGTTTTGAATTAATGTGAGCCATGGATCTTGGAGTCCATTGAGAACCCCTCCCAACTATTCGATAAACTAGTGGGAGGATTTGCGCATATCACTTCGCCAAAGTCCTACTCCAGGAGAAAAGGAGTGTTAAGTGGGTAGAACCCCCAAATGATGAACTCGTGAAGTGACGAAGATTGTAGATATGGGGATACTTCAGGATCTCCCATAACTGTCAGATCTAAGTCATGACCAATCAGGCGTTGACCACTCTGGGAGAAAGGGAGTGTTAAGTGGGTGAAACCCCCGAACGATGAAGTTGAGAAGTAACATGAACTATCGATCCAACGATGCTTCAGGATCCCTCCTGATCGTCACATCTAGACCATGGTCATCCCGACGCTAAACACTCCGGGAGAAAAGAGGATGTTACATAGTGGATTCCCCGAACGCTGAAGTTACAAAGTAATGAAGGACATATATATATGGATCTGCATGGACACATATCGACCGCAAGATATAAGGGGCGATGGAAGGCTGTCAATTCAGAGTGATGTGGCATGCTGATGTCACTTAGGGTGATGTGGACCCACGTTTGACGTGCCACGTTTCACCTCGATTCATGTTTTTCACAGACCCAATGTTCCCATTAAATCGTGACACATGTCACCCATTTATGGAGCCATGTGTCATCTCTTCCCTAGCCACGTGCCATCCCCCTAGCACATAATCACTTGGCCTAATAGTAGGTGGAGTACTTGGGACCCACCTATCCTTGCCTCTGCATTTAATGCGCCATCACGTGTAAGGGTGGACCCTTCGAGAGTCTGGGGCTTTGGAACTTTAGAGGTTTGGGGTGTAGTATCTTAGATAAGCCAAAAGGGCCAAAGGCCGGAGCCACATGGAAAGATTTATGGTTCCTTTGGGAGTTTTGGATTTCAAGACTCTGGAGGATATGTGCATAGAAAGAAAAAGGGGCGTTCAACGCTGAATGCCGAATTCCTCTAAACCTATACGTTAAACGATGACGAAGTTATGTCGGTGGATTTAATGATGGATGGATTTCCACCATAAATGCAGGAGCTCTAGGGAGCTCTGGGACTTCGGGGAAACTTGGATGAAATAAATGAGACAAACCCACGTAGGTGCCATGTGGCCCTTGACCAATAACGCCTGGAGATCCTTGGAAGGGTGTAACTCCCAATATAGATCTTAGATTCGATTAGGGTAGTAGTTTTTAGATAGCTCTTGATGAGCAGAAGAGGATTCGAGATGATTAAGGAAAGAGAAATTTTGATTCCCCATCCCTAAAAAGGGTACTTAGGGGTCAGGTGTGTTACAATGGTAGAAACCACTTGATTATCGATCATTAATGTATACCATTAACAAGTGGGAGGGAAATAAACATTAATGACAACAACTCCCAAGGTACCCTAGTACATTCCATCAAATGTGAATCAATGAGATGAGGTGGAACACTCGATGTAATATTCTGATTAGAGGTTGACAATGTAAACACGCCATCAAAAGAGAGGAAACCTTCCATTCAAGAATTCATGCTCCAAGGCACTAATTGGTTTCTAAGTCTGACTCCTGGATAATGTGTTGAAGTCAATAGGAACATAATCATCAAAGGAGGGCCATGATGTATCCCCCATCATCGACACAAAACATATTATGATTGTGATTTGAGGTGAAAGATCAAATGTGGGCAGACTAAGACAACATGAAAATGGATAATACTGTAGAGGTTGATTGAAGCTGAGACTTCCCTTGAACATTGTGCGGCATGAAAAGTGACTTGGAAAAATTGACTCGACGAGGCATAAACCCAAACATAATTTAACGATAACCAAATATTCTCTTCGAAGGAGTTGAAAGAGTATGACAACACATAGAATTGGTATGAATCAGAGACAAGCGGATTACCCAACTGTAAGTAGAATGTAGACAGGTGCCATGTTCAAGGGTGACTAAGAACAACTGGCATAATATTTCAAAATCTTGACACACTTCCCAAATTTCCCCCCCATCCAGATAGATGAGTACCTCTTTTTTTTTAACGAGCTTGAGGAGGATAACAAATTCTAGGTACAACTCACCTTCGATAAGTTCCTCTTCACATGTTTACCGAACCTGAAGAAGTAAGGGTTCGATCCCAGATGGCTCCTTCAATACATGTTTTATGAGCCCAAATAAGGAAATATTGATGGTCTTTTCATGTTTATGAGTCTGAAAATATCTTAAAGGAAACTCCAAAGTTTACCTTTTCATAGATTTATTCTCTCAAGTCCGAAAAAAGTGTAAAACAATACAAGGGAGAAATATTCTAGTCATGATTGAATAGAGTATACCTTTTTCATAGTTAGCCTTAAAAGGCTGAAAAATGAGTAAACTACCACTCGAAAGATTCCCTTTAAAACCTTTTAACAAGTGTGAAAGGAAAAAATCTCACTTGACAATCTTTTTCATATTTAGAGAGTCTGAAAATAGCTTAAAGGAAACTCCAAAGAGTTCCTTTTTCATATAGATTTTATGAGTTTTGAAAGTGATAAAAGTAGACTTGGTAACCTATTCTCACGTATTTACGAGCATGAGAAAGAACAAAGACTAAGCTCAATTTATTCCCAACGTAATTTCCATAGGTTGGTACTTTTCCCCGAGCATGAAAATCTAGTGGCTCAACTCCAACATGATGTATAAAAGCTGGAGACATGCCCCCCAAGATTCATTTCATCTTCCAGCTCTTATTTTGTCACCAATTTCTATACCTGACTAAACTCTTGGTTACTAATAGGTAAATGTTCACCAGAGGAAGAAAGAGGATCAACTGACATAGGTAGATGAAATGAAGGTTGAGTTACAAGGTCTAGTGAAAGACTTGACTCAACATTTACGAGATCTATTGAAAGACTTGAATCAATGTTTACAAGATCTAGTGAAGGACTTGACTCAATCAAAGGGGGATCTATTTCATTTTTTAACGAGCATGAAAATAAATAATAACTATGCTCGTAGACCTATGATTCATTTTTTAACAAGCTTGACACATAAACGAGAACTTTTCTTGAGGATGGTTTCATTTTTTAACGAGCTTGAAAACAGAAAAAAAACCCTGCTCAACACTCTCTACCATGGACTCCAAGAGCTCTTCATCAGATGGAAGATAAACACTTTGAAAGGAATACATGGTAAGGGACTCACTTGGATCAATAAGGGGGAGATCAGACTCCAAGGTCCCTAATGAGAGAGTTACCCTGTCAACTGTCAAATTTAATCTAAATAAGATGAGCATACAGTGAGAGGCTCCTTCTCATTGGTAGTTGAAAGCATGGGACATGTTGCCACATAATTAACCTATGGTGGGGTGGATACCGCCTGCATGTAAGGAAAATTCAGGGAATTCAGATGGTTTTTTTTCATATGAGGGCCAATGATTGAAAGATGGTCAATGGTCACAATGTTTCCATTATGAGGGAAAGACATCACTTGAAAGAGAGTGGAAACAACAACTTTCATAACATAAACGTAGTGCCGCCCAAGGAGAAAATTAAAGTCCAAATGGACTTGGACTACCATTACATCTATATAGACAATTTTCCCTCCCAAGGTAACATGTAACCAGGGAAGGATCCCTAAAGGTTCACTAGATCTTCTATTAAAAGATAACAAATTATGAGTATCAGGCACAAGTTGAGGGGAACCTATAGCTTGCCAAGAATTTGAGGATAAAAGGATAATAGAAGCACCTTCATCTATAATAGAGTGACATATATTTATATCACAAACTTGCGCAATTATTTGGAAATACAAGTAGGAAGGAGGGAGAGGTGACGTCAATCCATTCCAATCAAAGTAAATGACCTCAGTACTTGGAGGGTGTTCCGTGAAAATGGGTGAAATGCCCCCTTGTCCGGAGATATTTGTATTGACAAGAAGAACCTGAGCAATATCTACTTCACTCTTCAAGGGAAGAGTGGAATCGACCAATGATGGAACTGATTCGACCAATTGAAATTCACTCTTCAAGGGAAGAGTGGGATCAATAGATGATGGAATTGGATCGACCACTTGATCAACCAATGGCGGGTTGGGAGAAAACTTATGATAACTGGTTGGATGTTTTTGTTGGACAACAGTAATATCTTCCTACAATTTTGAGGCTTCATCCATATGAGGGAAAATATGAGTTTGATGACTCCCTTCGCATAACCTAAAAGGAAATTTGACTCTATTTTTCTTTTTTCCAACCTTAATTTCACTAGTTGATGGGTTTTCACCAACATGACTTGAGGCAGCTGGCGACACGGGTTGTTAAGAATCCGTAGACCAGACTTATAAGATCTTGGGAAGACCAGAGAAATCCTTAAGAAGGTGGTCACCCTTACAAATCCAACAAGCGAATTTGTTCTTGTGAGTTGTCTTGGTAGGCTTATCGATATCAACAACACTCCTAGTATGATTAAGAGTAGCTGGTTGATTACCTTCAACATAACTTATAGTGGTTGGAAGCTTCGTCCCTTGCTTATTTTTATTCTTCTTCTTATCCACCTGGTTACTAGCTTCATATCTTTCACCATGCGAGGAAGAAGAAAGGGAAGAAGACCTGACAAGTGAAGAAGGAGAAGGGTCAACATGAGGTTGATGTTATTTAGGTGGAGGGATTGCATATGAAGTACCAGGAACATTCATGATCACTGGAGTGGAAAAAAATCATACTAGTAACCTGATAGTGAATCTATAAGGGACCTATCCTACCTAACCCCTCAAGTGGGTAGAATAATATATTTCCATGTAATAAAGGTCAATATTAATAAGGCCTAGCAATAAGGAGGAATAAGTCAATTGTAAGAAGACCTAATAGAAGCTTCCACTTCTAGAAGCATCTTCCTCTGGATTGTTCTTTTGGATAGATAGATTTAGTATAAATAAGAGTAGAGGGTATTATAAGTTTTGTCTTGGAAAATTATTGTAATAGATCTCTGTTCTGCTAGAGGTTTCCCCCTCGAAGAGGCAAGTGAAGATTGTTTCCTATCAATAAAGGTATAATTTTGGTGTTGTGGCTCCATATAATTTTTTGTTTCGCTGTTATCTTCATATTTCCGTATTCTATTGCTATCTCAATATTATTCTCTGCATTATTTATTTATTATGCTAATATAATAGATTTGGTACCTTACAAGTGGTATCAGAGCACTTTCCTCGACAGAAAATTGTGGGTCAATTTTTTTTCCAGGATAGAGATGTAATCTGGTGTCTTAAAGCTACATAGATCTATCATTACATGCATAAACCCATGGTTGGGGAGTAATACACGTAGGAAATACAAGAGGTGCTCAAGTGCACATCTGTTTTCCACCCTTGTAACCCCTATTGGTACCCCTTCGAGTGGTAGTGCATCAAACAACACCTATATACAGATCGACCTAGATCTCCCAAATCCCTCCGTAGAAAACCCAATCAGCCGCCTGCCTGCTATAGTGACATCGAGAACAACACTCGGGAAGATACTCTCTAGTACCTAGGTAGTCAGGTAGTATGACTAAGGGAATTATCTAGCCTCCTTAGTTGGTGCCTTGAGATATTGGGCTGAGTACTATTGCTGGACCCCACATGTATATCAGAGAGTTATAGCACATGGAAAACCCTTTTCTGTAGAAACCTTGAATAACCTAACCCTTGGGATGGAAACAAAAATAGAACAAACAATATCTGTTGCCAAGCAACTATGCCTTCTGTATTCTGGTTGTGAAATTGCTACACATTTCTTCCTGTTAAGCATTTGGGCATTTCATCACTGCAGTATTATTCAGACCAAAATATCCCACCAACAAAATTATTTGGGACCTATCCCATTGGATTCCCCTTTTCTCCTTGATAGCAGTCATACCTTTCATTTTTAATCCTTTTTTTTTTCAATGGACCCAAACCCTTCTCATCTTCCCCAATTTTCCACCTATTCCATTATATTCCCCTTCTCGCCATGATTGTCATGGTACCTATCACTTATAAGTCCTTCTGTGTGGTCCCAACCACCCATTTTACCTTACCTGCACTTCCCCTCTCCAAATGACCACCACTCGCAACCAAGCGATGCAATCTTCCATTAATCACGTGACATCTGAGATTGCCTCTACCAATTCCCGCCTTACAAAATTATAGTCCCAAGTTGAGCACAAATTTGACACCATGGAAACCAACTTCATGAACCAATTTAACACCCTCTAGTCTGCTGTCAACCTATTGTTGAACCACCCTTCGGGTCCTTCCTCCTCAGACCAACCTGATGCTGCTGATTCCTCTCATCCTCTACATTTTCAATCCAAGTCCTTTCAGCGTGACCCCCATCTTCCCTACGTCGAGGTCAATAAATTTGATGGATCCGATCCTATGGGTTGGGTCACTTAAATGGAGCATTATTTTTCTTTGCATGGTATTATTTATGAGTTAGAAAAGATTCTCTATGCTTTCCTCTATCTAGATCCTGAACGATGACAATGGTGGTAATGGTGTAAAAATTCACGTTAGGGGTATATTTCCTAGACCCAGTTTGTTGCAGAGCTCTATGACCGCTTTGACACTGATACCCACTATCTCGGTCATTTGAACAAGTTGAAATAATCATGCACAGTGGAAGACTTTATAACTGTTTTTGAGTATTTGGCCTTTCAAACCAAGGGTATTTCAGATGATTTCTTCCATGAATTCTTTATCAGTGGCCTAAAGGATGAAATCCAATCCCAGGTTCTCATGGCCCGCCCTTAGACTTGGTTGGAAGCTACTAAACATGCTAAAGAGGTCCAACAAGTTGTTTTTTCCTAGAACAAGAAACTCTCTTTTGTTCCTCACCCTCGACCCACTAATCCTAACCCCCCTGTTACTCCCCTCAAAGTATAGAAATTAAATAGGGATGAAATGGATGAATGCCAACTGAAGGGTCTTTGCTATAATTGTGATGAACAATATTTTCCAGGACATAAGTGTAAGGAGCAATTTTTTTTATGTCCATTTCCGAAGTTGTTCCCAACGAAGATGTGATAGTTCCACTTATTGACGAGCCATCCCTTCCTGATTCTACCTAGGAGCCTGCTGGCCCAGCTAAAGTTGAACCACTCATTTCCTTGCATGCCCTCACTAGCTTCTCTACTCCACAAACCCTCAAGCTCATTGGATATATTAAGAATAGGAAGGTCATCATCCTTATTGACAGTGTTAGCACCCACAATTTTATTCATCGTCACATTGCCCATGAAACCAATTGCTATATTCTTGTTGTCAATAATTTTTAAATCATGATAGCCAATGGTGGGTCCATGAAATGTTGTGGGCGTTGTGAAAATGTATGTCTTCAAATTGGACATTATCACCTAAAATCTCATATGTTTTCCATTGAAATGGGAGGCTGTGACATTATGCTAGGTGTTGAATGGTTACGCACTTTGGGTCCCATTCTGATGGATTTTAAGGAATTAACCATGAAATTCCAATAGGAGGGACAAATGTATCACTTCCAAGGTCTCACAGCTGGTTATCTTGAGATCATCAATTCCCATCGTATGGAAAATCTCCTCAAGAAAGGCCACTCCAGTATTATTTCTCAACTCCATTCTATTCACGTGGTTGAGACATCCTCTGTGCATCCTGACCTCCAAGCTATTCTCTCCAAACACCAAGCTATTTTTTCCACTCCTCAAGGAATTTCACCTTCTCTTGGTGTTCATGATCATTCCATGCCCCTTGTTCCTGGAAATATTCCTCCCAATGTTCAACATTATCGTCATCCCTTTTCCCAAAAGAATGAAATTGAGAAAATAGTGTAGGAATTGCTACAAGCGGGTGTTATCCTCCCTAGTACCAACCCTTATTCTTCTCCTATGTTCATGGTACTTAAGAAAGAAGGTACTTGGCACATGTGTCCTCACTTTCATGCCCTCAATAAACTCACCATCAAGGACAAGTTTCCCATTCCTATCATTGATGATCTCTTGGATGAGTTAAGTGGTGCTCAATATTTCACTAAACTTGATCTACGTTCTAGCTACCACCAGATACGCATGCAAGACACTGACATCCCCAAGAGTTCCTTTCGAACTCATGAGGGTCACTATGATTTATTGGTCATGCCCTTTGGCCTGTGTAATTCCCCCTCCACCTTCTAAAGACTCATGAATCATGTCTTCCATCCTTTTATCTGTCATTTTGTCTTAGTTTTCTTTGATGATATTCTCATCTATATTAAAACTTTGTAATCCCATCTTTCCCATGTGGATCAAGTTCTTCATCTACTCTCTCATCATCAATTTTTCCTCAAACACTCTAAATGTGCCTTTGGTGCCTCAGAAGTCGAGTACTTGGGTCATATTGTTGGCAAGGCTGGTGTCCGGGTAGATCCTAAGAAGATTGAAGCAATGCATGATTGGTCTTGCCCCAAGACTATCAAAAGATTGCATGGTTTTCTGGGTTTAACATGATATTATCGCAAGTTTGTTCATAATTATGGAAAGATTGCAGCATCTCTCATTGCTATACTTAAAAATAATTCTTTCACTTGGACTCCCGCAGCTGATATGGCCTTTCAAGCATTGAAGGTGGCTATGTGCACTAATCCAGTATTGGCCCTTCCTGATTTAAAAAATACCTTTGTCCTGGAATGTGATGCCTCCGGGAGAGAAATTGGAGTAGTCCTTATGCAAGAGGGAAGACCTTTGGCCTTTACCAGGAAACAATTGTCAGAATGCCATTTGGGACAATCAATATATGAAAAGGAAATATTTTCTATTATACATGCAGTGGGTCTTTGACACCCTTATCTCTTGGGGCAAGGCTTCCAAATAAAGACAGATCATCAAATCCTCAAGTATTTTCTGGAGCAACAACCTTCCTCTCCAGAGCAACAAAAATGGGTAACTAAACTCTTTGGATATGATTATGAGATCATTTACAAGAAAGGTAAAGAAATTTTGGTTTCTAACGCTCTTTCTTGAAAATATGAAGATGAAGGGTCCCTGTTCTCCCTATTCTCCATTGTACCAGATTGGCTCCAAGATGTTCACCAGGAATGTCTACAAGATCCTAAAATTTTTCATTTAATCCAACAATTGCAAGCCAATTCTCCAGTTTCCCTAGGGTAATCTTGGTAGAATGATGAGCTTCATTACAAAGGCCATTTGTATTTAAGTAAATAATCACAACTTAAATCCACGGTGCTTTTTGAGATTCATGATACTCCCACAGCTGAGCACTCAGGGTTTACTGAAAACTATGATAGGGTCAAACGTTCTTTTGTCTGGGATGGTATGAAAAAGGACGTTCTCACTTTTGTGGTAGAATGTGATGTTTGTCAACATAACAAGGGATAAACCATCAAATCCCTTGGAAAACTCTAACTGCTTCCGATTCCACCCGCTATTTGGAGGGACATCTCTATGGATTTCATTGTGGGTTTACCTAAATCAGGAAATAAGTCAATCATCATGGTGGTAGTTGATCATCTTTCCAAGTATGCTCATTTATGTGCTCTTCAACATCCATTTACTGCATCCACTGTGGCTCAAATTTTCATGGATCATATCTTCAAGCTTCATGGCATGCCTCATTATATTGTTTCTAATCGAGACCCCACTTTCACCAACAATTTTTGGAAAGAACTTTTCAGGCTACATGGCACCCAATTTCATCTCAACACCGCCTATCAGCCCCAGACCGATGGTCAAAATGAAGTTGTTAACAAGTGTTTGGAGACTTATTTGAGGTGTTTTTCCTCTGAAAGGAAAAATCAATGGGATCAATGGTTACCATTAGATGAATGGTGGTACAACACTTCTTACCATACAACTACTCAAATGACTCCTTTTGAAGTAGTATATGGAGAAAATGAACCTTCCGTTCTCTCCTACATGCCAAGTGTCTCAAAGGTTCAGGTGGTTGACCAAAAACTTATAGTTCAACAAGCTATTCTTTGTACCCTCAAAGAGAATTTGTTCATGGCTCAGAATAGCATGAAGCAACAAATGATCAAGGTCACTCAGAATGTCAATTTGTTGAAGGAGACTAGGTATTTCTTCGAATGAAACCTTATAAAAAAAATTTACTCAAGGTCGAACATTGTCAAAAAATAGAGCCCAAATTTTATGGTCCTTATACAGTTCTAAAGCACGTGGGATAGGTGGCCTATCAGTCAGATTTTCCTAGTTCTTCTAAGATCTATCCTGTTTTTCATGTCTGCTTCTTAAAGAAGGTGTTTGGAAATAAGTGCCAAACTCAAACCAACCTTCCCGAGTTGGATGAAGAAGGATCCATTTGGTTGCAGCCACAAGCCGTTTTGGACTAGCGTGAGTGTCATCTTCATTAGTGCACCATCAAGGAAGTGTTAGTCCAGTGGAAAGATACAACTCCCGCAGATGCCATCTGGGAGCCAACTACCATTCTGCAACAATGTCCTCATCTCAAGCCTTAAGGACAAGGCTGATTTTAAGGGGGAGGGCATGTTAGGAACCTAACCTACCTAACCCCTCAAGTGGGTAGAATAATATATTTCCATGTAATAAAGGTGAATATTAACAAGGCCTAACAATAAGAAGGAATAATTCAATTGTAAGAAGACCTAATAGAAACTTTCGCTTCTAGAAGGATCTTCCTCTAGATTGTTCTTTTGGATAGATAGATTTAGTATAAATAAGAGTAGAGGGTATGAGAAGTTTTGTCTTGAAAAATTATTGTAATAGAGCTATGCTCTGCTGGAGGTTGCCCCCTTGAAGAGGCAAGTGAACATTGTTTCCTATCAATAAAGGTATAATTATGGTGTTGTGGTTCCATATAATTTGTTGTTCCGCTATTATCTCTGCATATTTTTGTATTGTATTTCTATCTCGGTATTATTCTCTGCATTATTTCTCTATTCTACTAATATAATAGATCTGGTACCTTACAAAATCCTGGATGACTCAATGTAGCAATATAAGGAGGACCAAAGTTTCCAAAAGAAGGAAAAGAAAAAGGTTCCCCGGGAAAAGGGGTCCCTTCATTGCTAGTTCCAGGAACCGATGCCATATAAAAATACTCAACCTAGGATCTAATAAATAAAAGAGAACACATTACCAAATTTCCTATAATATATTAGAAAATAAAAAAAGGAAGTAGGGATCTTCCGGAGATGGGAGATGAGGCCGTCAATGAAGATATAAGAAGCAGTTACCCCAACCTCCACTTACAAACCTTCTTGGTGCAAGTAACCCCCAACTCACAGAGCCACCCTCCAGAGGTATTTAAAGCATGATGTGACATCTACCTCAGGTACCAGAAGGAACCCCCCTTGCAGTCACTTGTGTAGAATCCTAGGAAAAGCAACTATGTTTACTAATTTCACAATAGATGGTTGGGCGGGTAACCAGTAAAAAATCAAGACTAAGAAAATGGAACTGGGAATGGTAGACATAAATCCATGACCCAAAATACTAATAAGAAGTGGTTTCACCCCAAGGACCTGCCACTCTTTAAAGCTCCAAACGTGTTGTAGTCCCACTAGGCAAACAAAAGAGGGGCAATCTCAAATCATCGCTTCACTTGACCTCATTGTTAACTCTCGTGTAAGAGGAGCTCTCCTAACAAACACAAATTGTTACTACTTGGATTTAAACACTCTCTAGTATTCTACAATCTCGTTTAAGTGGTGGTGGAGAATTTACTCTCCACCCTACAACCAAGGTGCTAAAATCCTAGACTTGTGATCATTTTCTAATAAAGAAAAATTCTAGTTGATTTTAGATTATGTGCTTGTTCCTTTTATGGTTGTTTGTTACTCAAAATATATTGTGGATGCAACTTGACTATGATGTGTGATACTTGACTTCGAGAAGACTTCAAATAAAATATGAATGCAATGCAATCTTTAATTTTCGATGAAGGCTATCTATAAAAAGGAGAAAGAAGTTTCAAGAAAAGAAACAATTACAAATTTCAATGCAACAAACACAAATTACTATTTGAATGCAATAGGCATCCAATTCACGAGTCAAAGAAATTATAGGATACATGATGAAAGCTCAAAAATGCCAAAAACCATGCAATTTTTCACTCTTAAAATGCAAGCTCAAAACATTTCACCTACACACTAGAATGCAATAAATTTCTCTTTGTTTGACTTAATATGCAATACAATTAAATGTGCCTTCTTAATTCTTCTTTAATTTCAAATGAAAAGAAAGAGTTCAAAGATAATATAGAAATGAAAACGAAGCATAAATAAAATTCAAACAAAGATGCATTCACAAGCTCGAGGGAATCAAACACAAAAATGGATTTTCACGCTGATTCAAGAAAAAAAGAAATCACTCTTAAAAAGACTTTAAATTCAAGAGATCTGTGATCAATTGATGCTGCAATAAACCCTCAAAGATTCAAAATTGATTTAGTGGATCAACAATTTCCAAAAATAAAACTGAAATGACAGGGCTTGATGCACTATATATCCCCAAGTTAATGAAACAAACTTTTAAAAATAACAAGTAAAAGAAAGTTCTCAGTGAGAAAAATAAATAAGTTTGATGATTATATAATCACCAAGACTCAAAGCTACTGATAGTCAAAGCTATATCCAAGGATTTAGATTGACCTTGAAGGGCTTATGACCTTTTCACAACTGGATCCAAGACAATAGATTAACAAAATAAAAAAGAGTGATATGAACAAACTTCTCAATAAAACAAAATCCCAAGCAATCCAACAAGAAATTGAGGTCTAACTACGAGTAAAAAAGCCAAGAAATAAAGAAGAAAAAGACCAAAAATCAGTGCATAAACAAGGGTGACGCTCATGTCGTTAAGGGGACAGAGCATTACTGCAAGAGTGACACTCCCAAATACACTTCCAGGGAGCATCAATGATGCTCTATAAGGCACTAGGGGGGGAGTGTCACTACTAAAAAGTGCTCCACGACAACTGGAAATTAACCCAGACTCAACATGAAGCTAATCAAGGATTTTGTAAACTATTGAATTATGGTGAAAAAAAAAGACTTAAAAAACCAAGCATTCATCAAGAAATCATAAGAAACAAGAGGCTAAAAACTAAGGAAACAATCGTTCCCCAACGGAGTCGCAGATTTCTATTGTGAGAAATCTTACCCTCCAGACAGGTTAAGCTCCTCTTAGCCAAATTTTCTTTGGCTAAGATAGAATATAGCAAGTGTAAAATAACATCCCTTTCTCCTATCTATTCACACATGAAAACAATAAGAGAGAAAGGAAAATAGAGTGGACTTTTTTCGAAGGTTTTCCTCGTTGCTCCAACGTTGAATCCAATCCTAGCTTGATCACGATCTCCCTGCACTTAGACATAAAAATATTCCTCTTCTAATACTTGTACAAAGTTATATGAAAGAAAATCTAACTAAATAAAAAAATCATAACATTCATATGCAAACTAAATGAGGCAGAAGTATGGGAATAGGCCAAGCTTATATTCATGAGAAACAAAGGACAACACTTACAATCACTTGATGTTGAGAAATCTTCCTCTAATGCTCCTTCTATCTAGCCCTTGCATGAATTCCTTGAGATCAAAATGATGATGCTTAAAATGGATTCCTCCCCCCCAACCCTTGGAATGCCCTCATTATATATGATTTGGAGGATTAACCACCATGGAGAAGATCACTCACTAAATCCACTAAATTGGGATCTCCAAGATTTTTAGGGAGAAAATATCTCTCAAGGATTTTAGGTAGAAAATATCTCTCAAGGATTTTAAGGAGGACATATCTCTCAAGATCCATAAAATTAGGATTTTGGTTTGAGAAAATCTCTCAACAATCCATGAGACTCTCAACTTATCCTTGAGATTAGGAAACTAAATGTGAGGTGGATTATCACACTAAATTAATTTACTTTTTTTTCAATAAACATGAATAATACAAGTTCACATAGTATGTTGACCTTCATATTATAAATTTCTCTCCTAACATGTCTAGGAATTATGACAAACACTCCCTCACTATAGTGTGACAAATCCACACTTAGTAGTGTGGGAGTTTGGTGTATAACAGAGAAGATGGAATATGAGTTTATTGTTCAACTAAGATTAAGGATATGGTTGAATTATCATGGTTCTCAACAATACAAGAAAAGGGAAAGACTTATTTTGCCAACGAAGAAAGTACATTCTTGGATTTATGATTCTCCAATATACAAGATAAAGAAAAATATTTTTGAACTATATAGGAAAAAGGACCAAGGGACTAATTAGTAGAACCAAAACTTCTCAAAAGAAAGTGATCATTTGATACCTTATCATTTTTCAATAATACTTCATTTCTCTGTCAACAAGGTTGGTTCTCCAATGGAGTGATAATGGAGTGACCAGGTGAATAACCAAGAAACCTATGTCCAATCCCTTTTCACCTTCAAGAATTAGAACTAAACTTTGTCATACCCCAGGGAAAATGAAATTTCAACTCCTCTCCCGACAATGACGCCAATTTGATATTGTTCCTTGAGATGTTCCTGGATGTAGAGGAACTATTAAAAGGAATATATATGTCTTAATATGTTTATCAATGGTTGATTTCTTCCCTCCAAAATTGAACCAATCTGTAGCCAAATCCTCATGAAATATTAAGAAAAAAAATGAGTATAAACTAAATCTCTGAAGCACTATTTCAATGTGTCAGACAACTTGATAATAAGAGATGATAATAAAGAATATGTAACACCTTATTTTTTCCCAAACTGTATTTATGCAAAAATTTCATATTTTAACATTATGAGGCATGTACTTGTGTTTTGATTTAATATAAACTCCAAAATTATAACTTAGAGGGAACAAACTTGATAAGTATTGGCCATGATACACCAGAGGAAATTGATGAGGCAGAGGGACTGATGGAATGGTTGAGTGGAATGGAGCTGAGATGCTTCATTGAAGAAAATAGGAAGCTTGCACAATAAGCTAAACTATGCTTGCAATCATGACAACTACACTTACCACCATATCAGAATGATATGAAACCACATAACCATTGAAAAAGGTTATAGAGTGGTGGGTGGAGAGTTAATTAATGTGGTAGTTGGTCCATTACAAAAGATAATGGGTGATTGAACACTTGACGAGAATATACTATGGAATCACCCTCTTTAGATTGGGACAGTGGAATGTAGGTTTCGTCAGCAAGAAGTCACAGAGACAAAAGAAGTATAACACACACCAAGAGCACGACAATAGGATAGAAAAAGGAAAAAAACACACACACAAAGGGAGTGAAATGAATAGACCAGAAGAGAAGAACACACACAAATAGCATAATCAAAGAAGAGTAAGGGAGGTCACACACACAGAGTGTTTTTAGAATGAAAAGAGACCTCACGATTGAGTATAGAGTAGAGAAGGCTCATAAATGCGCAAGAGATCACAAAGGCATGGATGTGATGATAAATAAATACAACAATAGCTTTCTCAAGGAAAATATGAAGCTTGTTTGAGCTATTGATGATTAACTTGAACAAAGAAGACACAAATTCCCGAGCTGAAGCAATAGCGGGTTGCATCTTGGTGCTTACTGGACATAAATCAACACTAGTAAGGGGAGTTCGCCATGTTGATGTTTTGGTAGCTGCTAGAGGTATTAACCTCCAAGTGTAACCTTTGTACTTAGATTATAATATTATGGAAGTAAGAGAACCATTAAAAAAATGTGTGGAAACTCTAGAATAGAAGTTGACCCAAGGAGAATAATAATAAAGAAATAAGAAACCCAGAAAGAGAAGTAGTCCCTGCGATAAAAAGTCAAAGTAAATTATATTTGCCAGAAAAGATAGGTTGAACCTATGGGAAAAGTTCACTAGCAGAATAAGTATAAATAAGGTGATGCCTTAGCTCATTTTTACACTCACTCACTTATCCAGTGCACAAGTCTAAGGAGGAACTGCAGTGGCAACTATGGCACAAGTTTGGAGAGATGCAGTTGCAGCTAGAGAGGGCGCAAGTCTGGAGGAATAATCTAGCAGTATTTCTGGTATCTCTCTTGTGCTTCTCTTGGTGTAAGGTACAATATATTTGTATGGTTATTGTGTTGTTGCTGCAACAATATTGTGGCTAGGTTTTATCTGTTTGTTCTAGTGTGGAATTACCATAATCATTCTATCTAAGAAAATTTTAGTGTGCTCGGGGGTGGAATAGTGAATGCCTATGGTTGGGTGACAATGATGTGACACTGTCTATGGTTAAATGAACATACCAAAATTTTAACATGGAATCAAGGCCGGTTTCCTTCGTAATAGTCTAACTGCTAAAAGAAAGATCCTTATTTTCCCCCATTGTCAATATAGTTGAGCACTTACTGAACCCACTAAGAAGGTCACCTAAGTAGGCCACATCTTTTCCCTGGATCAGATCTGCAAATTTTTGAAGTTGAGAAATTAGGATTTCCTCATTAAACCCTAGGTTTACAGTACCAGTTGCAGTTGCAGTGCTTGTTCCTTTGTGCTAGTTACTTCATGCTAGCTCCTTCATGCCATTTCCTTCATGCTAGTTACTTCATGCCAGTTGCTTCATGCCAGTTGCAGTTCTAGTTGCAACACCAATTGTAGTGGAAGTTTCAACACCAACTACAACATCAGTTGCAATTCCAATTACAGTTCCTCTAGACCAGTGAAGTTTCAGTGAAGTGTTGGGCCTAACTTTTGGTTATCATAGTGTGCCTCACACTAGAGCATCCCCAATTATCTTCAGATTGAAAGTTGGAACACTTTAAAGTTTTTGGATTTGTCATTTCTTTTCGTTGCTTCCAAATGTATGTACTTGTATATGTTTAAAATGTATCACTATCTTAATGGTGTTTGTAGGAGAAGGGATATTTTTTACAAACACCAATAGTAGATCCAAAGGGATCTCAGATCCAAAGGGATCTCAGATCCAACACATTCAGAGGAACAAAACACTCCATGTTTGATTATTTTGATATGCCTCTAGCTATTATGTCATTATTGCGATCTCATGTACATCTAGTTGTATTTTGATCTATTGAAGATATGATTATCATACTAACCTCTATTCAAAGTTAAAGTCTTAGATAGATTAAGGTTTATATTTTCAAGTTTACTTGCATTACTGTCAAGAAAGCATATTGTATTAGTATAGGGGATAGGTTGGAGAGAATACTTTTCATATTGAGTAAAGGAGACTCGAAGGAAAAGAAACAACACTCATTCTTGAAGATAAGACTCTAGGTTCTAGGTTTGATTGATTAAATTAATAAGTTTCCAATTTGCACATATCAAGTTTTATAATTGCTACATTATAGTTGTGACAACAATCCTTGAAATGTCGTTTACTGCTAGATATAATGAATACTTGGTAGCATGTGAGTGCTATTGATATAGATTCTTATAAAGATGAACTAACATCTCATCTAGGAGATACTTCTTGTTTTTCTTCCAGGCAGGTCACCTTGGTAATGATATGTTGATTACCATGAAATTATCTTTTATTCTTGTTAACATAGATATGTTCTTATGAAAATGCTATTATATTGGAAATACTCTTTCTCTTGTTGCTCTTGTCTCAAGCAGGCTATCATGGAGGAATGATTTGTCACGACACTAGAAGAGTGCTATTCCTACTTCTTATTATTGTTATTTTTTTTCTTTTGGCTCTTGTTCCAGACAGGTCACAAGTGATATCTCTGAGAATGAGCTACTGTGATTATTGATCTCATTATTGTTTTTATTATTATTATAAGAGTATTATTCTTGTCTATTTTTTTCCCTTGTTGTTGGTCTTGTTCCGGGTAGTTCACATGTGATAAATATGAGGGGAGCTATAGTCACGGTTGCATGAGGCGACATATTAGATAGTCTCTAGTTTGAGTCTGTGTAGTCTATCTAGATAAGAAGTTGTATACATGACCGTATAAATCCATGTACCGAAGAATAAGAAGATGAAGAAGGGTAATTTTGTGGGATACTGAGTATCTCATATGGAGACTGATTGTAATGAGAAAAAGGATCTGCAGATGACCGGAAAAATCCCTCTAGTGCAGTTAATCACTCTTCAGATCACTAGGAAGAGTTAGTAGAGCCAAAAGGGCCTACCCAAAATCGTTGCAGTAAACAAGAAGAGACCAACATGGTCCCGTGACACTTTGTAGGATGCAAAGATATATAGTATTGATGAGCCATATCATGAGGAGAATATGGCTCCACCAGCGATGAGGTAGGTGACCCCACCAAGTACCAACTCATAAAGAGCTAGACTTCAGAGGGAGTCATCCCTCATGATCCATTAGGGAGGAGAAACCTCCCCAGGAACATTCATAGGAGACTTTAGAGGAAAAACCCCCACACAGAGGGAGTAGATGGCTCAGAAGATTATATAGATTCAGAAGTAGTCAAGCTTTAGAGGGAGCATGGAGACTTAGAGTGAGCCTGATCTCAGATAGATTTAATGGCTTAGAGACTTTCATTCAAAAGGTATTCCTCCTCAGATTTATATGGGAAAGAGAGACGTCTTCCAGGACTAACAGATAAGTGCCATGAGTTGAGGAGGCTAGATCGAAGCTTCAGAGGCTTCAAGGAGATATTAGATCTTTTGGGAAGATTCCTTTGCTTTAGTAGACTTTTCTATAGTGACAGAGGAGGAATCTAGTCAGAAGGACTGGGATATAGATCTTTTCCTTGGTTCTGAGACAAGAAGGGAAGTCAATGGTGACTTCCAAGTTGATTTACAAGATCAAGCATGTTGTAGATAACAATATAGAGATGTACAAATCTTGATTAGTGGCCAGAGGATTCTCCCATCAAGAGGTAGAATATTATGATGAGACACTTGCTCTAATATCCAAAAGAAGTGTACATAGAGAAACTAAAAGTTACATGAGAAGGAGTCTCATGTCTCCAGATTGAAGACAGATTTGTATGGGCTAAGCAGGCACCCAAGGCATGATAATCCAGATCAGACAATTTCCTTATGAGATTTGGATTTACTAAGAGTAAAGTAGATTCCAAACTGTACTACAAGGTTGTGGATGGTGTTCTAGTGATATTACTATTATATGTAGATGAATTGTTTCTAATAGGAGACAAGAAGCTCATCTCTGAGTGCAAGAGAAAGCTTGCATCAGAGTTTGAGATGAAAGACCTGGGTATGATTCATTATTTCTTGGGTCTAGAGGTGTGGTAGAAACTGGATGAGATTTTCTCGTGCCAAGGAAAATATGTTGTAGAGACTCTTAAGAGATTCATAATGATGGATCATAAATCCTTGGCTACACCGATGGTGAAAAATATGAAGTCATTGAGTGATACATCTTCAGAGACAGTGGATGCCACCATGTATAGAAAGATGATTGGTTCATTGATATACTTAATGAACACAAGGACACATATATGTTTTGCAGTATATGATTGAGACAAGACGTGTTCAATTGATTGCAAAAAAACATGTGATGAGGTACCTGAAAGGTAAAATTGACTATGGACTCAGATATGCTTTCGATCATGAGATAAGACTGCAAGGATTTACTAATTCAAATTAGGTCAGTATTGTTGGAGACCAGAAGAGTACATTTGGATGTTGCTCCAGTATGATATTAGCTATGATCTCATGGTTCGGTAGGATGTAGATGAGTGTGTCACTTAGTATGGTTGAGGCAGAGTACATAGTAGCATGTTTATCTAGCAGCGAAGCAGTGTGGCTTCAGAAGCTTCTTACATAATTGTTTGATCTTGAATTACAGGAGACTTGTATCTAGTACGAAAACCTGAGTTGTGTGTAGTTTTTGAAGAACCCAATGTTTCATGACAAGTCCAAGAATATTGATATTAGGTACCATTATATCAGAGATATGGTGTAGAAGGGAGCAATGAAGCTCTAATATGTCACTATAGATGACTGGGTAGTGGGAAGTGTTGTGTTCCCTAGGTAGTGGGAAGTGTTTCATAAGTATGATGGATTACCGATGCGACTCCAGGTAGCACTATGGCATAGAGTGGATAACATGTGGTTCATGATCGGGAACTGACTGTGACACCAATTAGGGTGACATGTATGACTACTCCAATGACAAAATCTGGTACACCAAGTTAATGATACTCTAGTGAAAAATTATGGTATGCAGAGGGCTACTCCAATGAAAAAGTATAGTATGCCAAGTTACTGCTACTCTAGTGAAAAAGTATGGTACGCAGAGGGATACTCTAGAAAAAAATTATGGTACGCCGAGTTACTGCTACTCCAGTGAAAAAGTTTGGTACGCATAGGGCTACTCCAGTGAAAAAGTCTGGTATGCCGAGTTTTTTCTACTCCAGTGAAAAAGTATGGTATGCCGAGTTTTTTCTACTCCAGTGAAAAAGTTTGGTATGCATATTGCTACTCTAGTGAAATAGTCTGGTACGCATGTTACTAACTATGGCACCAATCAGCATGACCTCACATAAGGTCAACATATGCCATGCCTTCAAGGTTGGTTAGTTACCTGGATTTTCAAGATGATGGGACAACCTGTGTGGTTAGAGGTTTTTCCTAGCGTTGGGCTAGATGGGTAGTGTGTGCACACTACATCGCCTAATCCTTGTGATTAGATTCCTAGTCATTGTGGACCAGTTGCATGGTGTTCCAAACAAAGGTCACTAGTTCCTTGTGGAATAGATGTTAGATTTTGTGTGAGATAACAAGTTACTAGTTGCTTGTGGACTAGATGCCAGATTCTGTGTGCACTCGCAAGTTAATAGTTTTTTATGAACTATATGTCAAATTTTGTATGAGTCAACGAGTTACTAGTTCTTTATGAACTAGATGTCAGATTCCATGTGAGCTGACAAGTTAGTTTTTATTTATGAAATAGATGCCAGATTTTGTTTGAGTTGGCAAGTTACTAGTTCTTTATGAACTAGATGCTAGATTTTGTCAGTTGGCAAGTTGAAGTTTCCCCGAATCTACTTAGATTGGGTAGTAGCGTAGTTCCATGTAAACTGACTCAACAACATATTCCAGAGCCTGTGATACTATGATGGTGATACTTAAGACATGATCTATTTGATCATGAGATAACTTATGTGACTATGGTGATGCTACCTGTAGAATGGTCTGCAAGACCATGTGAGTCTTTCCCATGCCATGTGAGATGTATGCATGTGTTTGAGACCACTATATGAAGAAAATGTTAGTTAATACCTCCCTAGATAAGAGGGAGTGTTGATGTTTTGGTAGCTACGGGAGGTATTAACCTCCAAGTGTAACCTTTGTACTTAGATTAGATTATTCTAGAAGTAAGAGAACCATTAAACATATGTGTGGAAACCCTATAAGAGAATTCATCCCAAGGAGAATAATAATAAATAAATAAGAAACCCAGAAAGAGAAGCCATCCCCTCCAGAAAGAGTCAAACTAAATTATATTTGTCATAAAAGATAGGTCGACCCTATGGGAAAAGTTCACTGGCAGAACAAGTATAAATAAGGTGATTTCTTAGCTCATTTGTACACTCACTCACTTATCCATTGCACAAGTATAAGGAGGAACCATAGTGGAAGCTAGGGTGCAAGTTTGGAGAGTTTCAATTGCAGTTGGAGAGGGAGAAAGTTTGGAGGAATAGTGTAGCAATCTTTTTGGTATCTCTCTTGTGATTCTCTTGGTGTAAGGTATGATATCTTTGTATGGTTATTGTGCTACTACTGTAGCAGTATTTTGGCTAGGGTTTATCTGTTTGTTCTAGTCTACACTTGTCAGAATAATTCTATTTAAGAAAAGGTTAGTGATCTAAGGGGTGGCATAGTGAATGTCAATGGTTGAGTGACAATGATCTGACATTGTTTATAGTTAAACAAGCATACCAATATTTTAACACACCAAGGGACTGTTGAGTAGATAAGGGAATCCCTTGTGTAGAGGAAATCTAGTTGATAAACCACATGATAAACTTGCATAGACCTGTAGCTCACTGGGAAGTGGAAACTTTTGTTGTGTCAAAGGAGGAAGGAGAGTAACTTTCCTAGATCATCGTAGAATCATAACCTTGTTGAGTCAATTTGATTGGTGGCATCATGGACCTGTACAAGGGTGGCATGCTGTAGGAAGTGAATATACAACAAGGCCTAAGGTTGGGAAGAAAGGCGTCCTCTATCAGTCAGTTGGATTTGGAAACTTCCCTACCGGATAAAGTGTTTATCTGTACTGATACTGACCATGAATGATACTTCTGAATACTTATGAATGAATTTTTTTTATGAATGTGCATATGTATGAATCTAAGTGAAATTCTATGAACATAATCTATGATCTCGAATGTTGTAAGACAAGATATGTTGCAATGTTTATTATTTCTTTGTTAAATCGTGAAAACAACTAAATGTGAATTGCTACTTATTCGATTAATATAGATTTTTCCTTGTGTGGAGAGATTGCAAATCATGTGAGGTTTTGACCTTAAGTTTGGTCGCTTGTATTGGCCAAAGAGTAGTTTTGAATATTCAAAAGCCAGTACAGAATCCCAATAGAACTTGAAAAATGGCCAAGTCCTAGAAATGGACAATTATGACTCCCTAAAACCCTGTGTTGGTTAGTGGAGAAAAATAACCGTCGATCTGGAGAGATAGAGACCATTAATTAGTGGTATTTTCGAAATGAGAACATCAGAGAGAAACCTCGAGAGTGATGGGAAAGGTTCCAAATGAGAGACTCTAAAATGAACCATTCGGAGTGGGGTTTTCAGAATGAAATATCATGTGCCATGGGAACACCTTCGAATGAGATGCTTCTAAGCCGAGTGTGTGTGGGCCGTATATTTGGAAGTGAGTAAGATAAACCCTCAACCGTTGACCATTTCGGGTCCTGCGAAGCAAGTTGGGAGGGAAGAGAAAGAGGGATCTAACTGGGAGTTTCAGTGTGATGACACATGTTATCATTCAAATGGTCTACTGGATTGGGTGTGAGTATAACTATTTTAGAGTTGACTATTTTCAGAGTATGACTCTGAAGGACTCAAAGTACTCCTCTGAAGCGTGAAGTGCGACTACGATGGAGGGCATATCTTGATCATATATATGTAAATAAGGAGAGGGAACGGTAGTCCCTGATATACCTTGAATCTTGCCTAAGTAAAAAATCAGAGTATTGACATCATGGATGACGCAACTTGCTAGCAAGGCAGCCATGGTGCCCTTAGAACGACAAATGTTAGTGATACAGATTATTTTAGGAATAATACGAAGTAATATATATAACAAATATATAACACATAATTACACAGAGATATGAAAAGGAACACAATAATATAGTAAATCTCATATTCTATTAAATATTGTCTAAAATACAAAAGATTATAAAATGCAAAAGCACACAAGCTAGCTAGAATGGTGGTAGCTTATCTCTAAGAAGAGATGTGTCAGCTACATTCATTTGCAACAAGATGGTTACAATGAGGCTCCAAAACAATTTTTACATAAATTATAAATGAAAAAACCCTAAACATCCAAAAAAATAACCCTAGGAGATGAAGTGCCAAAAGTCATGTGGGCCTCGATGGGGTAAGTTGGTACATCAAATTCCTAGGGTCGTAACTTTCGCATACAATCTCCGTTTTAGGCGCACAATAGATAGTTGGAAAGAAATATCTGAGGAATACATATATTTTCATTACACTCTAGATAAAGCCTACAATGTGACTATGTTGGGCCCAAAAAATATTGTTTAGGGCCTCAAAACGACCCCAAAAGTTTAGGACCCGAAAAACTAGGAAAAAACTGCCAAAATGGAAATTGGTCTTTGAGCCAGTGGAATAGGTGGGTGGCCACCTATATCCACCTGAATCATTCCTCCCCCCTTAGGAATAAATGGTATCCATTGCATCAAGTTCCTGCATCATATGAGTAAACTTCTTTTGAACTTGAATCCTCATGAGCCACTTGCCCTGATGAAGAAATTGCCCTTCTTTGATGACCCGATAGAGTTTGATAGTCTATTGGTGGGTGTCCTTTGTATCAGTTTCCATGATCCAATCAATTATTTCCTATTTGATGTAGGAAGTATTGAGTTCTATAGGGGCCAAATGCTCAGCCACATCTGAAGTGTCCATGAGGGGTGGAAAATATGGGAGGAGCAGTTCCACATTAAATACCGAGTGCAAGCCAAGGAAATGAGGAATACTTAATTCAAAATCATTCTCACCCACAACCTTGGTGATGGTGTAAGGCCCATATCATAGTGGGTGCAAATTTAGATGGGGTCCTGTGAGGTGCTCTTTCTGCAAATGCAACCAGACCTTATCTCCCATATGAAATTTGTGTGGTACCCGATGCTGATCGTGCTGCTACTTGTATTTGGCATTGGATTTCTGCACAATATCATGAAATTGTTATTGAATTTTCTGGATGAACTCAACAAATTTGGCTTCTCGATCAACCTCTGTTTGAGCATGGGAGGACTCTTCCTGTGCGACTGCAATGGGAAGAGCTATGCCAATGGGGGCCAATGGTTGGAACCCCAAGCACACCTAAAAAGGAATGTGGCCAATAGAGCTGTGGAGGGCTCTGTTGTAGCTATGATTAACATAATGAATGATTTCATCCCATTTGTGTGGATGTTTGGAAATATACATTCGCAGGATATGGAAAATCATCATGTTGAATACCTCTATTTTTCCATCAGTCTGTGGGTGGAAGATAGTCGATTTGGTCAGCTTGGTGTCCATCATCATCCATAGGATGGACCAAAAGGTGCTTAGAAACCTATTGTCTTGATCAGAGATAATATTTTTTGGTATCCCAAAATGAACCCAAACATGTGTGAAGAAGATCTTGGTAGTGGCCTCGACTATGATGCTCTTCTTGTAGGGTGCCAAAATTTCCATCTTAGAGAATCGATCAATGACCATGAAGACAAAATCATTCCCATGCTTGGTTGAAGGCAGAAGGGACATGTAGTCCATGGAGATGGACTACCAAGGCCTATCTAAAGTAGGAAAAGGGGTGTATAACCCCTATTTCTTGATGGGGGGCTTGGAAATGGCACAGACGATGCATGATCTGATGTACTTGCGAACATCTTGTCGAATATTCAACCAATAAAAAATGCTTCTGCAGTACTTCCACTATATTTTCTATACCAAAATGTCCCACTTCTCAACTGTAACGAGCTTCCAAGATCAGCTTTGCATGCTCACTTGAAGGAACACAGAGATGACTCATATGGCATAATAATCCATTCTTGAGATGAAACTTGAGAACTATTTTTCTTGCAGTCAATGTCTGATAGGAAGTAGCAAAGTCAGATTCATAATTTTATAATTGTGGCCATCCATATATCTCATGTACACATGAGTTAAGAACTATGGTTAGTGCTTCCACCGGGGGTCGACTGAGGCAATCAGTGACATGGTTGGTGCTACCCATATTTTACTTGATATTCAAGTGGAATTGTTGCTGGTACATGGACCACTTCTGATGGAAGTCATTTTGTAACTTTCCTTGTGTATACATGAATTGCAGAAGCGTATGATCAGTGTGGATGATCATTTGCTTCCCAAAATGTAATGCTTCCACTATCGACATGCCTGCACAATGGAGTACATCACTTTTTCATAGGCGGGGTATCTTCGAACAACATTAGATAGAGTTTCACTATGATAGGATACCATATGCCCATGTTGAGTGAGGAATACATCGATAACGTAATCTGAAGCATCTGTCTCAATATCAAATGGTTGTTGTAGGTCTGGTAGAATGAGGATAGGTGCAAAGCAGAGGAATGTTTTCAGATCCTTGAATGCTTTTTTTTGGGGCATGGAACATACATACTTGGCTTTCGCACCTCCCTTGGTCACCTGGCTTAGGTCCCAAGCGATATGAGAGAAACCCAACAAAAAATGTTGGTAGAAGTTAGCAAGGCCTAAGAATCTACGAAGCTCAGTCATGGTTTTCGGGGTTGGTCAATCACGAATGAATTGGATCTTAGATGGAACCACATGTACACCTTACTCATCCATGTTGTATCTCAAATATTGGATTCTCTACATGATGAAGGAACATTTCTCCAAATTGGCATATAACTTGTGCTATCATAGGGTCTCCAATACTTGTTGAATATGATCCAAATGTTCCTCCCAAATCTTAATGAAGATGAGGATGTCATCCAAATATACAACCATAAAGGAGTTTGTGAATGTCTATAATATATCATCCATCATCCGCATGAATATGGTTAGGGTATTAGTCAAGACAAAAGGTATGACCAACTAGTTAAAGAAGCCTTCTTTGGACTTGAAGGCTGTCTTCCACACATCAGTTTGCTCAATCAACACCTAGTGGTAACCCGAATTCAAATCAATCTTACTGAAAAAATTGACTCCCTTGAGATGATCAAGAAGATCATCAATTTGGTGAACTGGGTACCGATTCTTGAGTGTGATCCTGTTCAAGGATTTGTAATCAATAAATTTTTTCCATGTCCCGTCCTCCTTCTGTACTAGAACAATTGGGCTACCGCAAGGTGAATAGCTTGGTCTGATGTGGCCCTTCAGAATTAGTTCTTGGATCTGGAATTTGATTTTTTCATTCTCCATAATACAATTCCTGTATAAAGGGTTGTTAGGAAGATGAGCATTGGGTTTTAGATCACTAGGTTTTAGATCAATTGAGTGATTTACCTAAAAGTGCATAGAAACCCTAGTAGGTGAGGTGAAAATGTCCTTGTACTCCTCAACTATCCCGTCCACCTGTTGTTGTTGGGTAGAGAGATTCCGTGCAGAGGTTTTGGCGGTTGCAGTGACCTTCCGTTCACCTTTCGATTTAACCATACAGTGGAAAAATCTCCTGGTTTGTGAAACCACCTTTCTGCAGTACTTCACAAAGGTCAAAGAGACCATAATATTTGGAACTTCCTCCGGTACCATGTAGAGTTGATCTCCCAAAGTAATAATGACACTACGGGGCCTAGATTCATATAAAACATGACGATTCCACATATATGGTTTTCCTAGAAAAAAATCACAAACTTCGAGTGGGGTAACATCTCACAATACCTCATCTTTGAAGGGTTTTATTTCGTAGTGCATGCGACATTGCCGGTTGATGCAGATGTCTCATCCCTGGCTGAGCCACCCGATGGTGTATGGCTGAGGATGTTGCGTTTTTGTCAAGTTAAAACTCTTGAGAACCTCTGCTAAGATCTAGTTCTTCTTGATACCACTGTCAACAATGAAATGGAATGACGTTCCTTACACCCACATCTGTGAGTGGAAAGACGCTCCCCTTCTTTAGGCTCCTCTGGTTCCTCTAGTTGGAATTTTGTGGTAGAGATGGTGACACTATGTTCTGCATCAATGATCCGTCTTCCCTTTTATAGATCTGAATCAGAGTATGAGTCAACATCTGACCCTAGGGATTTCATCTCAGCCAACAAATACTGTTTGGAGCAGAATTCATCAATATTGTGCTAAGGGATTTTGTGGAACTCACACCATTTTCTAGTGTCCTTCTTTGAATTCCCATTACCCTTCTTTGTTGGTGGCTTGGGATGGTTAAAATGGGGTTGGCCATCCTTGATTTTTCCTTTGGCCTGGGATTTAGGGAAACCCTTACCATACTTTTTCTATTGTGGATTTTCAAACCCAAACTCCTGCTTGTTTTTTTGCTTGAATTTATGCTTGATTTTGATAACATATCGATAAGTGGCTCCCAGTGACGAGATGCCCAAAAAATCCATTTTGGTTTGGATGTACCTGTGTAGAGCCCCATGGTATTTCAGGAATATATTCCTCTTAGATTCTTTGATACCCAGCATGGTGCATAAGGAATGAAAAGTATTTGTGAACTCCAACATCATTTGGCCCCTCTCTTGACGCAACATGGTCCATCTTGTGTACTCATCATCATAACTTCCAACAGGGTAATATTATTCCTTGAGGGCATCAACAAAATCCTCCCAAGTGGGTCCTTGACCAAAAACTATAGAGTCATCCTTGACATGTGGCTCAAAGTAAGTTTCCCACCAATATCTGACATGGGGAAGGGCCTTAAGGAGCATGAAGATGATCTTTTCACTGTTGGAAAAATTCTGGATAGAGAACCTCTAGCAGATTTAACCATTTTTCCAAAGTGTCAACATCTATCTGGAATTAAAATAAAGAAATATCAAAGTTAACTTGTATCTTGAAGGGCGTCGCACCTCTGAAGTGATTGTTGGTTGAAGGTGCTTCCGTTGTTGCCGACAACTGTCAAAGGATCAGGGAAAAATTATCCATCATCTCATTCCCTTATCGCGTGAGGGATTGCTTGAGAAACAGTTTGAAAGGATATCCTATCCTTTAGTCCCTCTTTTCTTTTTCCATGGAAGGTCACTTGCAAATGCAAGAGTGGCTGTCCTCAAGAGATACAACCTCGAGACCCAACTCTCTATACCCTGACCTCGTTGGGGACATGCACTGAGGAAGACAAGGCACATACCACTCTGATACGACTGATCCAAATGATTTTAGGAACAAAATGAAGGTAGATATATAAAAAATATATAATATAGAATTACATAGAGATATGGCAAGGAAAACAATAATAAAATAAATCTCAGATTCTATTAAATACTTTCTGAAATACAAAAGATTTTAAAATGCAAAAGCACACAAGCTAGCTAGAATGGTGGTAGCTTGTATCTGAGAAGAGATGTGTCAGCTACACTCATTCACAAGAAGCTGGTTAAAATGAGGCTCCAAAATATTATTTACATAAAGAATAAATTAGAAAACCCTAAACATCCAAAAACCTAACCCTAGGAGATGAAGCACCAAAAGTCATGTGGGCCCTAATGGGGTAAGTTGGTACATCAACTTCCTGGGGTCATAAATTTTGCATACAATCCCTGTTTTAGGTGCATAATAGCTCGTTGGAAATACATATATGAGGACTACACATGTTTCCATCACATTCTGGCCAAATCCTAGAATGCGATTGTGGCAGGCCCAAAAAACGTTGTTTAGGGCCTCAAAATGACCCTGAAAGTTTAGGACCCCAAAACTAAGAAAAAATGCCAAAATGGAAATTAGTCTTTGAGCCAGTGGAATAGGTGGGTGGCCACCGATATCCACCTTGATCAGTTAAACCTTAAATATGTAACAAGTTGAGAGGGGTCTATTGAGCAGGTAAACCTTAGAATTTGAGAAGAAGGAATATTCATCGGTACTGTGGATTCAGAGCAATGAGACTGCTCGAACCTTTAGAACTCTGAATGGATACTATTGAGAGGGAATATTACTCAATACCATATATGTCACAGGTAGACAGAGAGTAATCTGGGAGAAGGACCGAGCGATGAAAACTGTAGGTCTATGTGGACTAGAGTTCCATCGTGGCAGGCTAGGCTAGTGCCACGATGAGGCCAAGTTTTCACCACGTTAGATGGAATGGGAAATGAGGTTTCACATGGAATTAAAAGAGTTGTTTCCTATGTAAACTCGAGATCTTGGTAATTTCACAAATTTCATTCCGGTGCTCTGTTTTGAGTGAAATTACCGTCGTTGGAAATATCTTGACAAGCACAAGATGATGGAGATGTTTAAGAGAGGATTTGAGATAGTTTAGAAATAGTGACATTTCAATGCCCCATATCTAAAAGGGATACTTAGGAGTTGGGTGTGCTACAGAGTGGCATCAGATTAGAGTTCAAACTCTAGGCTTGAATGGTTCACCAAGACCACTTAAGACTATTTAAAAAGGATTTCATATTGTTTGGAATGTATAATTCAAAATAATGACATGAAATTCTAATGGTAATTGTTGTTTCAACACGTAGGATGAGTTGAAAAGTTCACATAAGTGAATGATGCAGTGAAGTATGGGAAACATCTCACACCTGAGAGATGAAGAGTCTAATGTATAGAGGGATAGGGAAACCCCTCCAAATTTAATGGCCATTGTGAGATTTTGAAGGAAAATAATGAGAGGCTTATGAGAGCCCATGTTGAACATGCATAATTCAACACATTTCTACTGCAGAGTCTATTCAAAATTCAAAAACATATGCAGCAAGGCCCTATCAATGTAGAGTTACAGTATGAAGAGAGGTTGAAAACCCTTTTGGATGCCCAAAAGCATGGATTGGATCACAACGGTATGGGGAAGAGTTCATCCAAAAGAAAGCATCAGGGTACTAAAAGAGGTGAATCGAGTGGAGGAATTTCCATGGAGTACTCTAGTCGGAAGACTTTTTCAATAGAAAAGTCCAGTAGTGGCACAAAATCCAGTATCTCTAAGAAGAGAAAGAGAAAGAAATATCATATTTTTTGACCGAAGAATGGAAGAAAACTAAGCCGCCTACCTTTGATGAAGAAATCAAGAAGGGAGAAGAAATCAAAGAATGACTATTCAGTTTGAAAAATTACTTTCGAGTACATAATTATTCAAACAATACCAAGGCAAGGATTGTAGTGTTCAACCTGAATGGAGGGGCTTCCATTTCGTGGGAAGACCTCAAGGAAATCAAAAGGATAAAGGAAATCAAATTAAAATGGAAACAATTTGAGATATACTTTTTCAAACCTTACATGTCTGAAAAGTATTATGATGAAAAAATAAATGAATTCTATGAACTTAATATGGGGAAACTTACCTTGGATGTGAATGCAAAAAGATTCATGGAGTTGTTGAGGTAGGTTCCCTACCTTAAGGA
>JASDQU010013837.1:138944-154511 GCA_032191745.1 Picea mariana | reverse complement strand
GAGTCATGCTTCTGACCTAGTTGTTAGACGTAAAGCATGACGTTGTGATTCCTCGCTTCTGACCTAGTTGTTAGACGTAAAGCGAGATGGTGATATTCCTTGCTTCTGACCTAGTTGTTAGACGTAAAGAAAGATGTGATTGACCCTAAACTACCAGCTTAACCGTTGTGACATTGAGCTAGTGCAGTACTATGATGTGCCAGTCTAGTGCTGTGATGAGGTATCATTTTTACTGATACATATTTGATGCAGATGATGATGGCATTCTTTCGAGAATGATGATGCTACTGATGAAGAAAACTTTTGATGACTCGTAAATGTGCTAGAAAATGTTTCAAGATGATATTGACGATAATGTCCTCTAGATGCCACTAATGATGTAGACCTCTCTCACCTGATGCTGATGAAGAATACCCTTCTTGTTAAGGGGGAGTGTCGAAATAATGTAACTGCGAAGAGAATTCTTATTATTATTTTATTCATTGGATTAAATCCCCATTGTGGATTAATCATGTCATTATTATTATTATTGTTATTGGATTAATCCCCATTGTGGATTAATCATGTCGGTAATTGTATAAGGACCAAATCCCCTTTTGCAGATTGGTTATTGGACAATTAAAAAGGGAAGAATAAGAAGTCAGCCCCAATAGTTATTATGGAAGACCCGGAATTAATTAAAGGTGGGTTTACCCACCTAGAGTGAGAGGTCGGCCCTGCCAGTTGTGACCTTTCACACATGCCAGTCTTGTATAAATAAGAGGCTAGTGCCTCACTTCAAACACACAACTCACTTGCTCATTCTCTTATGAGGCAAGCTGCAATTACTAGTTGGAGAGAGGGAGAAGAGTGGCGCATCTCTTGGGGAGGAATATCTATATTGGTTTGAGTGATCTCTTGAACATTGTATAAGCTATTTATGATAAGGAAGTTTTTGCTGGGTTTTCTTCCCCTAGAGGGTTTCCTAGGATAAATGTTGTGTCTCTTGTGAATGTGTATTTCTTAGTGATCTTTTTCTTATTATGCTCTTATCTATTGAAATGCAAAGAACTATAATAATGGCATAAACATTAACAATGAGGAAGAGGTAGAGGATATCCATGCCATGGGACATATTGAGGATATATTGCGTGCCACATATGAGAGAAAAACCAGAGGTTATGGCTCCAACACAGAAGAAGGATCTCCATTCCAAATCTAAATTAGTGTGGAACCCACAACCCCATGTGTGACTAACACAACTGAAGAAGAACAAATAGTTAACCAACAAGTGATTAATGGTAAAAGAATTTTTTCAGGACATGGGTTTAGTAGCAGAAGTGCAAGTTAAATAACTAGAATTCAAGTGTCTACACCACATGGAGGTGGTAGTTCAACAAATTTCGCAATGGAAAGACAAGATCCAACTATTAGGTTACCAGATTTCTGAGGGGACGAGTTAGATGATCTAGAAAAACATTTGTTCATCTGTGAGAATATATGGGAAGCAAAGTAGATTAAAAACAAGGATACAAATTTTGCACAGTTGGAAATCACTTTTAGAGACCATGCATTAGATTGGTACATGGGTCTCTCAACAAATAATCCAACAGGAACACCTACAACTATAGCAGATGTGAAGAGGCAGTTAATAAATGAATTTCAGAAACCCAGCTCAGAAAACCAGTTTATGAATGAAATGATAGAGATCAAGAAAAAACTAGGAGAATCATCCTGGGAAGTGGACCATAAATTCAAGAGGTTAAAAGGTAATTTAAAGTACACTATTACTGATACACAACATATGTATTTGTTTGTTAATTCTTTGTTGCCACACTTGAAGTATCCTTTGAGACAACAAAAATTCCAAAGTCAGGGTGAGGCCCTGTATGCAGCCTTACAGCTAGAGGAAAACCAATACAAGCATACAGATCCAGCTGTGGAAGAGATGAAACAAGATTTGAAGAACTTAACATTCCAGTTAAGTCAGAACAAAGGAAAGGAGAAAAGAGAAGATGCTTGGTGTACAATGTGAAGGAAAGAAGGCCATCACAAGAATGAGTGTCCATTATTTTCATTGTATATCGGAGTGGGTTATGTCAAACCCTTTGGATTTAGGAAGACCATGGTGTGATATTTGAAAAACACATGGGCATGATCCCTATCATTTCCCCCTGATGCAGAAATATCATACAGTCTCAAAGAGTACATTTTGTAACTCTTGTAAGTCACTTGGACATGAAGACAAGGATTGTAGAACCTTGGAGATTATGAAAGAAAGGATTGCAGATACATATAGGGTGTAGGATGAACATGCAATAGGACAATCTATGCAACAACCCCAGTGCAATATCACACTGCGCAACAACCCCAGTACAATACCACACACCAATTTTCAACACAACCACAATATAATGCACAACAGTTTAAAGGGAAACAACAATATAATCCTACACAACCATGTGCAGAAATACAATAGTACAATAACCCACAACTACAGTATAATCAAGGTCCTAAGTATAGCACACCACACAGAGATAATCAAGGCAACATAGGGGGACTCATAGGAGGAGGAGTTCAAGGACTAGTAGTGTGTCATAACTGTCAGAAACCATGACACTATGCAAGAGATTTCCCACAGCCACCTGCGACATGTATGTACTATTGTGCAACAGACCATCAAATATAATATTTTCCAACACTGTTGATAAAAATATAGGACAAGAGGAACCAGACCAATCAGAACGTGCAATGGATTGGGGTAGAAAACATAGAAGAATACGGGAACAAAATTAAAATAGTGACTAGAGGTGGATCCAAGATAGGAAAAGGTGCATCCAAGAAAGATCAAGACTAGTACCAGTGGGTTAGGAAGAATACAACACCTGAACAAAATTTTGATGCCCTCAAAGAGAAAGAGATATTCAAAGAATCTAGAAAAGAGATCTTGAAGGAAAATATTGTGTCCACTTCAGGAACAAAGCCAGTAGATGAGATACCAGTATATGACATGCCTTCATTATTTGATCAAACAAATCAAGAGCATTTTTCAGAACAAGTAAGTAACTTAAGAAACTTTTTGGGGGCTTGTGTCAAACTTTTGAGTGATAAAAATTCCTTACAAGTACTGCAAAATTTATTAGAAAAGTGTAATCCTGGGGAAGAGGGGGTAAAAAGAGTAAATCAGGTCTGAAAGAAGAGAAGAACTAGTAGGGAATTTAGATTGAATGCTAACATAGGGTATTTCAATATGGGGTATATTATACTAGACATAGGATATGAAATCAATGTTATACCAAAGAAAACCTAGGAAGCTATGGGAGAACCACAATTGGGCTATTCTCCTATTCAGTTGAAATTGGAAAATCAACACATACTGGTATCAATGGGAAGGTTGAAGGGGATTCTAGTAGATCTATATGGTGTGAACACCATGGCTGACTTTGAAGTCATTGACATAGTGGACAATACTTCGCCATATCCAATACTATTGTGTTAGGGGCCTAACCCACCTAACCCCTCAAGTGGGTAGAATAATATATTTCCATGTAATAAAGGTCAATATTAATAAGGCCTAGCAATAAGGAGGAATAAGTCAAATGTAAGAAAACCTAATAGAAGCTTCTGCTTCTAGAAGAATCTTCCTCTAGATTATTCTTTTGGATAGATAGATTTAGTATAAATAAGAGTAGAGGGTATGAGAAGTTTTGGTATTAAAGAATTATTGTAATAGAGCTATGCTCTCTTGGAGGTTTCCCCCTCGAAGAGGTAAGTGGACCTTGTTTCCTATCAATAAAGGTATAATTCTGGTGTTGTGTTTCCATATAATTTGTTGTTTCGTTGTTATCTCTGTAGTATTTTCTTATTTTGTTGCTATCTCGGTGTTATTTCCTACATTATTTCTCTTTTCTGCTAATATAATAGACCTGGTACCTTACAAGTGGTATTAGAGAACTTTCCTCGGCAGAAAATTGTGGGTTAATTTTTTCAGGATAGAGATGTATTCTAGCATCTTAAAGCTACAGAGATATGTCGTTACGTGCATAAACCCATGGTCAGGGAGTCATACACGCAGGAAATACAATTGGTACTCAAGCGCACATATGTTGGCCACCCTTGTAACCCCTGTTGGTACCCCTTTGAGAGGTAGCGCATCAGACAACACCTATATACAGATCAACCTAGATCTCTTGAATCCCTTTGTAGATAAACCAAATGGCCGCCTGATTGCTATAGTGTCACCGAGAGCAGCACTCGGGAAGATACTCTCTAGTACCTAGGTAGTCGAGTAATGACTAACGGAATGGTCTATCCTTTTTAGTTAGCACCCTAAGATATTGGGACGAGTATTGTTGTTTGACCCCACATGTATATCAGAGAGCTATAGCACAGGGAAAACCCTTGTCTGTAGAAACCCTGAATACCCTACCCCTTGGGATGGAAACAAAAACAGAACAAAAAAGATCTATTGTAGCGCAATTGTGCCTTCTGCACTCTGGTTGCAAAATTACTACACATTTCTTCATGTTAAGCATTTAGGCATTTCGTCACTACAATATTATTCAGGATGGAGTATAACTCCGCAAGAGTAAAAAAACAAAATGAGTATAGTGGTACCACCGACACACTTAATTGGGACCTATCCCATTGGATCCCCCTTTTCTCCCTAATCGCAGTCATACCTTTCATTTTTAATTCTTTTTTTTTTCTTTTTTCAGTGGACCCAACCCCTTCTCAACTTTCCTATTTTACCACCTATTCCATTATATTTCCCTTCTCGCCATGATCTTCATGGTACCTATCACTTATAAGTCCTTTTTTGTGGTCCCACCCACCCATTTTTTCTTACCCATGGTCCCACTCTCCAAATGGCCACCACTCGCAACCAAGACCTGCAAGCTTCCATCAATCAAGCCTAAGACTCTATCCAACATGTGACATATGAGATTGGCTCTACCAATTCCCACCTTGCACAATTCGAGACCCAATTCCAACACAAATTTGACACCATGGAAGCCAAATTCATGAACCAATTTAACACCCTCTAGTTTTTTGTCAACCAATTGTTGAACCGCCCTTCGGGTCATTCTTCTTTGGACAAACTAGATGTTGTTGATTCCTCTCATTATTTTCATTTTCAATCCAACTCCTTTCATTGTGACCCCGATCTTCCCCGTGTTGAGGTCAATAAATTTGATGGCTCTGATCCTGTAGGTTGGGTCACTCAAATGGAGCATTATTTTTCTTTACATGGTATTACTGATGAGTTGGCCAAAATTCGCTATGATATCCTCTATCTAGGTCCTGAATGATGAAATGGTGGAAATGGTGTGAAAATTCACGTCAGGGGTATATTTCCTGCACCTAGTTTGTTGCAGAGCTCTATGACCGCTTTGATATTGATACCCACTATCTTATTCGTTTGACCAAGTTGAAACAACCAGGCACAATGGAAGACTTTATAACTACTTTTGAGAATTTGGCCTTTCAAACCGAGGGCATGTCAGATGCATTCTTCCATGAATGATTTATCAGTGGCCTAAAGGATGAAATCTGATCCCAGTTTGTCATGGCCCACCCTCAGACTCAGTTGGAGGATACTAAATGTGATAAAGAGGCCCAACAAGTTGTTTTTTCCTAGAACAAAAAATCTTATTTTGTTCCTTGCCCTCGACCCACTAATTCTAACCTCCCTTTCACTCCCATCAAGGTCCAAAAATTAACTAGGGATGAAATGGATGAATTCCAACTGAAGGGTCTTTTCTATAATTGTGATGAAAAATATTTTCCAGGGCACAATTGTAAGGAACAAAAACTATTTATGGCCATTCCCGATGCTACACAGGAGCCCATTGACCCACCTGAAGTTGACCCACTCATTTCCTTGCATTCCCTCATTAGATTCTCTACTCCACAAACCCTCAATCTTATTGGCTATATTAAGCATAGGAAGGTCATCATCGTTTTTGACAGTGATGGCACCCACAATTTTATTCATCATTGTATTTCCCAGGAAACCAATTGTTATATTCGTGTTGTCAATAGTTTTCAAATCATGATAGCCAATGGTGGGTCAATGAAATGTGGTGGGTGTTGTGAAAATGTATGTCTTCAAATTGGACATTACCACTTGAAATCTCATATGTTTTCCATTGAAATGGGTGGTTGTGACATTGTGCTAGGTTCTGAATGGTTACGCACTTTGGGTCCCATTCTTATGGATTTTAAAGAATTAACCATGCAATTCCAATGGGAGGGACAAAGGTATCACTTCTAAGGTCTCACAGCTGGTTCTCCTGATATCATCAGTTCTCGTCACTTGGAAAAGCTCCTCAAGAAAGGACACTCTAGTATTATTTCTCAACTCCATTCTATTCAAGCGGTTGAGACACCCTCTGTGCATCCTGACCTCCAAGCTATTCTCTCCAAACACCAAGCTATTTTTTCCACTCCTCAGGGACTTCCAACTTCTAGTGGTGTTCATGATCATTCCATACCCCTGGTTCCGAGCAGTATTCCTCCCAATGTTCTCTCTTACCATCATCCCTTTTCCCAAAAGAATAAAATTGAGAAAACAATGCAGGAATTTCTCCAAGCCGATGTTATCCACCCTAGTACCAACCCTTATTCCTCTCCCGTGGTCATGGTACTTAAGAAAGAAGGTACTTAGCACATGTGTCCTGAATTCCGTACCCTCAATAAACTCACCATCAAGGACAAGTTTCTCATTCCTGTCATTGATGATCTCTTGGATGAGTTGAGTGGTGCTCAGTACTTCACTAAACTTGATTTGCGTTCTAGCTACCACCAGATACGTATGCAAGAAGATGACATCCACAAGATTTCCTTTCGAACTCATGAGGGTCACTATGAGTTCTTGGTCATGCCCTTTGGCCTGTGTAATGCCCCCTCCACCTTCCAAATCCTCATGAATCATGTCTTCCATCCCATTCTCCATCATTTTGTCTTAGTTTTCTTTGATGATATTCTCATCTATAGTAAAAATTGGCAATTCCATCTTGCCCATGTGGATCAAGTTCTCCAGCTAATCTCCTAGCATAAAAATTTCCTGAAACACTCTAAATGTTCCTTTGGCACCTCATAAGTCAAGCACTTGGGTCATATTGTTGGCAAGGCTGGTGTTTGGGTGGATCCTAAGAATATTGAAGCAATGCAGGATTGGCCTTGCCCCAAGACTATCAAAATCTTGCGTGATTTTTTGGGTTTAATAGGATATTATCACAAGTTTGTTCAGAATTATGGAAATATTGTGGTGCCTCTCACTGCTCTCCTTAAAAATAATTCTTTCACTTGGACTCCTTCAGCTGAGAAGGCCTTTCAAGCCTTGAAGGAGACTATGTGTACTACTTAGGTCTTGGCCCTCCTTGATTTCACAAAGACCTTTTTCCTGAAATTTGATGCCTTCGGGAGAGAATTTGGAGCAGTCCTTGTGAAAGGAGGTAGAGCTTTGGCCTTTACCAGCAAACAATTGTCAGAACTCCATTTGGGCCAATCAATCTATGAAAAGGAAATGTTGGCTATTATGTATGTAGTGGATCTCTGACACTCTTATCTCTTGGGGAAATGCTTCCAAATTAAAATAGATCATCAAAACCTTAAGTATTTTTTAGAGCAACGACCTTCCTCTCCATAGAAACAAAAATGGATAACTAATCTCTTTGGATATGATTATGAGATCATTTACAAGAAAGGAAAATAAAATGTGGTTGTTGATGCTCTTTCTCGAAAATATGAAGATGAAGGGTCCCTTTTCTCCCTCTCCTTCATTGTACCAGATTGGATAAAAGATATTCACCATGAATGTCTACAAGATCCTAAAATTTCAAATATGATCCAACAATTGCAAGCCAATTCTCTAGTCCCTAAGGTACTCTTGGCACAATGATGAGCTACGCTACAAAGGCCATTTGTATTTAAGTAAACAATCACAACTTAAATCCATAGTTCTTTCTAAGCTTCATGCTACACCCACAACTTGGCACTCAGGGCTTACCAAAACCTATGATAGAGTCAAACGTTATTTTTTTTAGGATGGTATGAAAAGGTATGCTCACACTTTTGTGGAAGAATGTGATGTTTGTCAACATAACAAGGGAGAAACAATCAAATCTCCCGGAGCACTCCAACTGCTTTCGATTCCACCCACTATTTGGAGGGACATCTCTATGGATTTTATTGTGGGATTACCTAAATCAGGAAATAAGCCAGTCATCATGGTGGTAGTTTATCGTATTCCAAGTATGCTCATTTATATTCTCTTCAACATCCATTTATTGTATTCACTATGGCTCAAATTTTCATGGATAATGTCTTCAAGATTCATGGCATGCCTCATTCTATTGTTTATGATCGAGAACCCACTTTCAACAACAATTTTGGAAAGAATTGTTCAGGATACAGGGCACCCAATTACATATCAGCACCACCTATCATCCACAGAATGATGGTCAAACTGAAGTTGTCAACAAGTGTTTGGAGACTTATTTGAGATTTTTTTTCTCTAAGAGGAAAAATCAATGGGCTCAATGGTTACCATTATTTGAATGGTGGTACAACACTTCTTACCATAAAACTACTCACATGACTCCTTTTGAAGCAGTGTATGGACAAAATCCTCCTTTCATTCTCTCCTACACGCTAGGTGTCTCGAAGGTCCAAGCGGTTGACCAAATACTTACAGTTTGAGAAGATATTCTTCATACCCTCAAAGAGAATTTGGTCATGGATCATAATTGCATGAAGCAACAAGCCGATCAAGTTCTCTCAGAATGTCAATTTGTTGAAGGAGACCAGGTATTTCTTTGATTGAAACCTTATAAGAAAACTTCACTCAAGGTTGAGCATTGTCAGAAACTAGTGCCCAAATTTTATGGTCCTTATACAGTTCTCAAGCACGTGGGATAGGTGGCCTATCAGATAGCTTTGCATAGTTATTCTAAGCTCCATATTGTTTCTCATGTCCCTTGCTTAAAGAAGGTGATTGGAACTAAGTGCCAAACTCAAACCAACCTTCCCAAGTTGGATGAATAAGGATCCATCTGGTTGCAGCCACAAGTATTTTTGCACCAGCATGAGCATCATTTTCTTCAGCACACCATCAAGGAAGTGTTAGTCTAGTGTAAATATACAACTCCATATGATGCCACCTGGAAGCCAACTAACATTCTGCAGCAATTTCCCCATCTCAAGCCTTGAGGACAAGGCTGATTTTAAGAGGGAGGGCATGTTAGGGACCTAAACTACCTAACCCCTCAAGTGGGTAGAACAATATATTTCCATGTAATAAAGGTCAATATTAATAAGGACTAGCAATAAGGAGGAATAACTCAAATGTAAGAATACCTAATAGAAGCTTCTGCTTCTAGAAGGATCTTCCTCTAGGTTGTTCTTTTGGATAGATAGATTTAGTATAAATAAGAGTAGAGGGTATGAGAAGTTTTGGTCTTGAAGAATTATTGTAATAGAGCTCTGCTCTGTTGGAGGTCTCCCCCTCAAAGAGGCAAGTGAACCTTGTTTCCTATCAAGAAAGGTATAATTTTGGTGTTGTGGTTCCATATAATTTGTTGTTCTATTGTTATCTCTGCAATATTTTCATATTATGTTGCTATCTCGGTCTTATTTCGTGCATTATTTCTCTTCTCTACTAATATAATAGACTTGGTACCTTACATATTGGGTATGGATTGGGCCTTTGATAACCAATCTATTATCAATTTGAAGACAAGGAATATAATATTTGAGTTTGGAGAATACATAGTTATTGCGCCATTGGATCCTTCAGAAGGAGGTGGGTATGTGGAACCTCCATCAGATAATATTCCTACAAAAGATGTGAATCAACTATATAGAACTACTACACATGAAGAAGATTATATCAACCCAATTGCAGATGGCATGATTAGCTGGATAAGTATTAGTTCTTGTGTTTCAGACTCTGAAAAAGGACTGGAAAACTGGCAACAACGATTACATGAATTATCTACTAGAAGATGTGCCAGAATGACGCACGCATTGAGATGGGTTGGTACAGAGGTAAGAGAACCTCCTACTTTTTTATGGTTTGAATGATTTAGAAGATTTTTTAATGAACTACAAGGCAGAGGTTATGAAAAATAAAAGATTACTAGTGTTAGATATTTCTTTAAAAGATACACCTGTGAGATGGTGGGGTACACACAAGGAAAAGATCAACAATTAGTTCAAGTGAAATAGGTTATTGAGCATCAAATTCGGTGCAGAACATGAGCATAAATATGAGGAGAAATATGAAGTATTTGGAAAACCCAAACAACATGTAGAGAAGTGCATATTTCAATGGATATTAGTACCACTAGAAGAATGGAAACACCATTTTATTCACACACTAGAAGGGATTCCAAAGAACTGGCATACAAAACAAGAAAAACACAGAGAAATTGATAACTAACAAGAAATAAAACAAAACTTTGTAGTTAAATTTTCATTTAAGAATGACAGTCTAGAGATTGATACATCATTGAAAGTGGTAAGAGACATGATATATGAAGAACCATAGTTTGAAATAATTCCAGCATCTCAGAGGCAGGCTAGTCAAATAGTCAAACAATTGCTACATTGTTATCATGTAGCAAAAGAAGAAGAACCAACAAAATATAATCCACGCAATATCCATATCCCATAAGTAGAAGGTGAAATAGAAGTATAAGGTCCCAAGATGGATCCAGAAGATTATGTTGCACCATTAAAGATCAAGAAGGTAAATATTGGAACTGCAGAAAACCCAAAGATGGCTAGTATTGGAGATTATTGGGATAATAAAAAAAAACAAATGATCACATAATTACTGTGCGGGTATAGTGACTTATTCCTAGAAACAATCTCAAAGATGAAGGGGCTAGCATGAGATCTAGGAGAGATAAAGATCCCATTGAAACCAGAAGCAAGACCTATCAGACAGAGGTCGTACAGATTGAATCCAATATACAAAGAGAAGGTGAAGACATGAATTGACAAGATGCTAGAAGCTAATGTTATAGAACATGTAGAAGAATCAAAATGGATCAGTCCTATAGTGGTGCAAGAAAAGAAACAAGGAGGGATCAAGAGTTGTATAGATTTGAGAAAATCGAATGATGCTTTCCTACATGATCCTTTTTCTACCAAATTTAGAGATGAAGTTTTGGAGAATGTAGGGGGCCAAGAAGCTTATTCTTTTAAAGATGGATTTTCAAGTTATCATTAGATAAGGATTGCACCATAATATAGGCATAAGACAACATTTTCAACAAAGTGGGGATCATTTCACTATACAATTATGCCATTTGGATCGAAGAATGTGCCAACCATTTTTCAAGAGTAGTAGTAGCAACTTTTAAGGACTTCATTCACAAGTTTTTGGAGGTTTACTTGGATAATTGGATAGTGTTCAGTTTGTTGAAATACCATATTGAATTATTAAGTTTGGTGTTGGATAGATGCAGATAATGTCATATCTCATTAAATATGAAGAAGTGTATTTTCAATGCACATTTTGGCATTTTGTTAGGGAATGTAGTGTGTAAACAAGGTCTGTTGGTTGATCCTGCTAAAATTGTTGTCATAGTTAACTTACCACTACCAACGTTAGTGTTCCAGTTGAACAGTACATTGGGACATACAGGGTATTATAGAACATTCATAAGGGGATATGCACAGATTACCATGCCAATGGAGAAGTTGTTGAAGAAGGATACTAAGTATCACTGAAATGATGAATGCCATAAAAATATGGATATTTTGAAGGAGAAGATGGTTGCTCTACTGATTTTAGTATTTCTAGATTGGGATAAAGAATTTCATGTGCATGTAGATGCATTTGCAATTGCATTAGGAGCAATATTAACCCAACCAGGAGAAGGTGATGTAGATCATTCTATTGCATTTACAAGCATAATTTTTTTAGATTCAGAGAAGAACTATAATACTATAGAAAGAGAAGGTCTAGCTATGGTTTATACTCTAAAGAAATACAAACATTAATTGTTAAGAAAACACTTTAATGTATTTACAGATCATTCATCTCTAAGATACTTAGTTAATAATCCAGTGTTGGGGGGAAGGATATGCAAATGACTACTCCTATTTCAAGAATTTGACTTTGAAGTTGTGGTGAATCCTGGAAGATTGAAAGCAAGATCAGATCACCTATCTAGGATAACAAATGGAGAAGAGACGAGTAACTTGGAAGACAAATTTCCATATGCACATTTTTTTTAGTACAAATTGTAGATGAATATTTTGTTGACATTATTGAGTTTTTGAGTACAAACTTTGCACCAAGAGAATTTAATACTGCACAAAAGAAAATTTTGGTGGTCAGATCTATAGATTGTCAGTTGATTGCAGGTCATTTTATACAAACTTGGAGCAGATAACATCTTGAGGAGATGTGTGATGGAGCATGAAAGATCCATTATTTTGGCAGAGGAGAATGAAGGGATTGCAAGAGGACACTACATAGGTAAATCTACCACGTGGAATGTATTTCACACAGGATTATGGTGGCCAATAGTTCATAAGGATTCAAAGGAATATTGTCATAAGTGTGATGTTTGTCAAAGAGTTGGGAAGCCATCCAGGAGGGATGATATGCCATTGAGACCACATGTTACTTTACAAGTGTTCGATAAATGGGAAATAGATTTTGTAGGTCCAAATAATACACCAACAATAATATCAGGAGCCATATATACTATTACAACGATGGAATACTTAACCATATGGGAAGAGGTAGCACCAATAAAGGATTGCAATGCAAATACTGCAGCATGCTTTTTATTTGAGAATGTAGTGACAAGGTTTGGATGTCCAAGAATATTGATGAGTGATTAGGGGACTCACTTCATCAACAACAAAATTGAGGAAATGATTGAAGAGTTCAATATATACCACCAGAAGAGTACTCACCACTCTCAAGCAAATAAAATAGTGGAGGCCTTGAATAGGATTTTGGAGAATTCCTTGACAAAGATTTGTAATGTAAATAGAGATGATTGGGATTTGAAGGTACCAACAGTACTTTGGGCTTATAGAACTACCTGCAAGAAATTAACATGAAAAACACCCTTTATATTGGTGTATGTACATGAGGCAGTAGTTCCCTTAGATTATTTAATACCAAGTCTGTACATTGCAACAATTACATACATGACAGAAAGTGGCACAACGCAAGAAAGATTAGCTCAACTAATGGAATTAGAAGAGGACAAAATCATGGCAGGTTTCCATTAAGAAGCACAAAAATAAAAGGATAAATCATGGCATGAAAGACATATCAAGAAGACAAAGTTTAAGGAAGGAGATATAGTTCTCCTCTATGACCGTAAATATTTATAGCACCTAGAGAAACTCAGAATGCATTGGCTAGGTCCATATAAGATAAAGACAGTCATATATGGAGGTGTCGTACAGTTGCAAGAATTAGAAAGAAAGGAAGTGCAAGGAATGGTGAATGGTAGTTGACACTGTATAGTGACAGTCGACCTACTAACTCTCAGTAGTTGTAGTGCAACAAGTAGACTTGTACATATTGTAAATAGTAGGAGATAAAAAAAGAAAAAGGAAGATAAAAATAGAAAAATGAAGAAAAATCCAAAAAGAATTAATTAGGAGGAATAAGTGAGAGACGGATAATTTAGGAATGACAAAGTGAAAAAATTGGTGTGACATAATTTGGAAGATTGAATGAAAGAAAATTAGACACTGCATAAATAACTGAAATAAGTGAAGGACAAGACATAACATTAATGACCGAGTCTATAAAAGGGAAAAGCATGGGCAAGTTCGACACTTAGATATTTTTGAGAAACATAGAACTTGAGAGTGTGTGTCACATACCCACTAAGGAAATCAAATTTTTCATCAATTTCTCAACGATCAGACCCCCAAAATGTCTACGGAGGTCTAGCGTAAGCTAGCTCTTCCCTCGCCTATTCCCATAGGATCGCAGGTCATGACCACAGGTCGAACAAATATGGCGTCCTTTCGCTCTTCGTGACTCATCGCTACCAGAGCGTCGAGTCTTTTGACTCTGCAAACCCCGACACAGCGAAGCGCCAAACCCTGAAAAGGCTGGCGAGTATAAGTTTCCTGTTTGGGTCTTGTCCTCGTGACCATGCACTTAAACCGACAAATCCCTTTATTGGCCTTTCACGATTCAGGAAATCACGATGCGTGACTTCTTCCTTTCCCATTCAAATCCTCAAAAACCAAAAAGTCTCCCAAGTTTCCCTCCAAAGGGAGATCGACAGTTGTAAGCCTCCCCTGATCCGACGATATGGATCCTTTCGGGGTTTCGGTACTCGAGAGTTTGAAATGAAATGACTCCAAGACTCCTTGTCATTTAAATCTCTGAATTCCATTATGGAAGTTCGTGTAAGAGATCAATGGCTCTAAAGAGTGTGGATCCAACGGTCCACAGGATTTTGGGACTTTTCCCAAAACTCTGACCGCTCACCACATGTCTCCTCTGATGGCTGGTCTAGATTATTTCGGTACTTCTCCTCTCCACTACAACGTGTATCGAGATTTCAGGCATCGGGATTTTGTGAATTGCGAGGGCAATGTTTTCTATCCCTCTGGTTTCCCAGATGCTGAAACGCCGAAACGTCGACTGGCAGCCATGTGTCCCTCTGATGGATAACAACAACCTTCAGCCAAGATCAACGGTCATGATATTTTCGGGATGATCAATGGTCACGATCAAATCCCAGCTTTCCTTAACCTCATTCACACCTCTCACCATTTCGGGGTTTCGGTGATCGGGATTTCGTGACTCGCGAAGACAAGGGTTCTTGCCCTTTGGTTTCTCGGGTGCCAAAACACCAAAATGATGATCGACAGCCACATGCCCCTCTGATAGACGACTGCGACCTTCACCCAAGATCAACCGTTATGATCTTTTCAGGATGATCAATGGTCACGATTAAATCCTGCCTTTCTCAAACTTATTCACACTTAAACCGATTCGGGGTTTCAGTAATCGGGATTTTATGACTCCCAGTGACACAAATCCTCTGTCAACGTGAATCCCCAGTATCCGAAATACTGATGGAATCTCGATCTCCGCCATGTATCCTCCATGGATGGACGGTCCAGATCTATATCAGGACTTTCACCATGGATTGTCTCAATCTCTTGTCATCAGGACCCCCGGAATCCTGAACTCTGAATCCCCGATACCGACTCCTCTCTCGGGACTTTCACCCTTGTTCAGGAGGGCTTAACCCTCATGCATCTCATAGCATATCCAACGACTGTCGGGTTTTCTAGCTAAGATCTGATGGCTCAGACCTGTCCTACCCTGTGAACTCTCCCACTACTCTCTGGACATGGAAAAACCAACGATTCAGATACTCCCATAGACCTTGAGGATCTACGGTCCTGATTTCCTCGCTACTCACGAAAATAAAAGAAAATGGGTAAGGCATGTAACGCCCTTGTTTCTTCCTCCAATCTAACAGTCATGAATGACTGGAGATCTTCCAATGGGATCTCATCCGTCGATCGATACTTATCCCTACGCTGCTACTTTGGGATTTCAAGAGGATC
>JASDQU010013837.1:70448-91423 GCA_032191745.1 Picea mariana | reverse complement strand
TTTTTAAGACTACAACCATACAAACATATGTCCCTCAAGCAAGCCAACAAGGATAATAAATTATCACCAAAGTACTATGGCCCTTATAAGGTGTTGCAAAAGATTGGTACTATGGCATAGAAATTGGAGTTGCTGCATCTTCACGAGTACACCTAGTTTTCCATGTTTCATGCTTAAAGAAAGTTATAGGCGACAAGATCCCAGTTCAAACTATATTTCCATAACTTGACGAGGAAGGAAAAATCATATTAGAGCCTGAAGCCATCATTGACACAAGAATTCACCAGCTAAGGAATAGATCCATTTTAGAGTATCTCATTAAATGGATGAAACTACCGGCTGAAGATTCCACTTGGGAAGATGAGTCTTTTATACAGAAGAACCCAGAGTTACTCAAGCATTGCGGACAACACTTGTCTCAAGGGAAGGGGCATGTTAATCCCTAATATTGGCTCATTACCCCTTAATTGGGGCATATTATATTAGTAATGTTATTTTATTTATGTCGGCTTTAGGCCATTAGTTGTAATTATAACTCCTAGTCTCCTATATATACCAAGGAGACATTTTCATTTTGAATCTTGTACATGAAAATTTAAGTGGGGTAAAAGGAGGTTTCCCCCTCAAATAGGCTTATTATCTGAAATTATCTCTTTTTCAAGGCGTTGAGTACTTTTTTTGAGGATTTTCTATGCTATATTGATATTTGGTTCTTAACAGATCAATGGGTACAAGTCACTTCAGATCTTCGGGCTTCAGGATTTCATTGACTCACATGACCCCACTTTCCTCCGAAGTAGAATATCGGATGAAATCTGTCCTTAGCTGTCAGACGAATCAGATGAAATCTGACTCTCCGACCTTCAGGAGTTCTTGTCCAACACATCCCCTTTTCTCCCCAAGTGACTTCCTTCGGAGTGCAGGATCTGACAACACCTGTCTCTTTGGCTTGGACGACTCATATCTACTTGGACTCTTCATCTCTTCGAGAGTTTCACGATGCAATATCCTCTTTTCTCCCAGAGTTGGTCAGTGTTGGGCTGACCATGACCTATATCTGATGGTCCTGGCTATTCCGTGTAGACCTCCAGATCTACGGTTCGTAACCTCTCTCAGGGTCTCACTATTGCGCCATTCATGGCATTACCACCACCCGACACATGAATCCCACATACTCTCGACGTGATACCCGCATTCCCTCGATCAAATAGTTGAGAGGGGTCCCAAAGGATCTCTAGATCCACATTCCACGTTACTTTGCTACTTCGTTCTTCGGGAGTTTTGGCATTACTAAGCCTATATTCTCCTGAAGCAGTCGACGTCAAGCTGACTACCTCATAGATCTGATGGTCAGGATGGCTCCCAAGCATCCTCAGATCTAAGGCCCAGAGTTAACTTCGGGACTTTGGGGATTTTACTTCCCTTACGATGAACTTTCTCAATTCTTCGAACTTGCGAAGTCCGAAGGACTCAAGGGGTTAATTCCCGTGCTCTTCCCCATATCCAATGGTCACAGTAGACCTTGGCTCTTCCAGAAAATATCTCATCCATTCATATTCCAAACAAAGGAACCTTCCCTTTCAATTATTCAATCCCGCTATTCTTCCTGAGCTTTGTTAGCTCTAAAAGTCTTAAGTGCTTTGCGCTCTTTCTCCCGAACTTAACACTTAGAAGGGTCTTCTACACACCCCTTCCACTCCTTCATCAAGTCTAGAACTTAAGGAGTTCTTAGTATCTATCCACCCCATAGAGACTCCATGCATATCTGCACTACCTCTCCTACACTTAATAGACTCCATCCTCCCGGAGACTCAGGGTAACTAGGTGTGTCGACGTGCACCTGTGAAAAATGTACCCAAGGTCAACGAACTCATGTTGACGAGCAAAAATGTCTGTCCATCAATTGGAAGAACGAGTCCAGTCCAGGGTTGTTTAAATAACCCAAGCCATTTGGTATGACTCGCTCTGACGAGTTTAATGGCTCTGTTGGCCAATCTAAAAGTCCTAAAAGAAACAAATAAAAGAAAAAGAGAAAACTAACAAATGACTACTTAGAGTATATATGTACATACGTATACATATAACTATTTTAAATAATATTTACACAACAGATATGTTTATCTAATTTATGTGCATGATGTACAAGTTGCAAATTTTAATCTAAACTCACGGAAATCTATGAAAAGATGGCTCTTTTAACAAAAGTAGATAAAGAAAGTAAATAAACTATTTGTGTTTTTATCTTTATTTATCTATAAGATTAAATCAAAATATACTATGAAACAGGAATATGTAGACGGTCAAAGCCAGATCGTATATATGAGTTTCAAAAAACAAACAAACGATGAATAGAAATAAACTAACCTATTAATGAGTTAATTTACATACATCCAATCATCTGTATGATTATAGAATGTCCAGCCAACCTGTCCAAGAGATAAACCTACAGTGAACCTTGAAACTGTTCGAAATAAATGCAAAAAAATATATTGACTATTAGATTTTGATGACAGAATGATAAGACACAAATAATAGCTGTGATATTTGTGATTGCAAGAAATTACACATAAGATAAATCTAACTGTAACAACCTGCTTTTAATCATTCAACAAAATTAAAGAAAAACCTTATCATTTGGATTGGACGAGTGATCACTATTTTTAATATCTGAAGCATCAAAATGTGGACGATATTAAAATATATTATCCTGACGACATAATAATTTGTGAATACAAAAGCTATCAACAATCATTTAGTTATCAAGATAAACAAACCATAAATGAAAACAACATTTACAGAGAGCTAAAGCAGAAATGTAAACATATGTTCCGTCTAAATTCGTTAATAAACTATCCACCTTTAGCCCCAGGCCAAGATGATTCATTTACAAAAATATGAGTTTTTAAAGGGTTCAGAAAGGCAACTGTCTTATCTTATGAGATAAGATACAATCATCTCTTGATTACAAAAATAGAGGGGGAATACAACCACCCCAGATCACACTAAATATTTAAAAGCTGAAAAACGTTTATTCTTGTTTATACAAAAATGGACCATAGATATGGATAACAAGCCCCAAACAATGCTTCATATCACTTGGTCACCATATACTCCCAAATATCCTAAAAGAAAAGATAAAATAGAGAGATTCAGATATACATTTAACCAATAATTTCAAAATTTTGAATTAGAATAGACTGGCTACAGAATCTGCTGATTCTGTAGCTAGTCTATTTTAGTAATGAAATCTAATTATTCAATGAACAAAATATAACACTATTTTAAGATAAAAAAAAATCTTACCTTTAACTGTAAAATCAAATCGTTTCACATGACTTCAGAATTTATCATCGTTGTTGCAGTCTCGACATTTTTTAATATGATGTTCCCTGTTGTTTTCAAGCATTTTCCTTGTCCCTTAATAATAGACTTGAGCTTACGATTTTCATTTGTTAAGGGGTCGACCTGATCAATAAGGGTTTTGATCTGTGACTGTAAAATAGGTATATCGGTGTAATAATTGTCAATCTAGAACATACAAGTTTCACATTGTGACTGTGTGATGGTCGATTGAGAATATCCACGGTTGTGTACCAGAACGTCCCCAATGTGGCCTGTAGATTTGTTACCAAACTTAATTCCTGGAAACCCTTCACTGTGCTTAAGACAAGGCGACATATTATCCATGAAATTGTAAGACTGATCGAGATTTGTTTGGAAGGAAGGAGGGTCTTCTTCAGCCATAAACCTATCAATATCGGAATCAGAGCTCTCATGGATCTCGATCGTCTTGATCGAGCTCACATGAGGGTTTGGTTTATTTCGTAGCTTCCTTGAAATCAACTTACCTTCCCTTTTGTTTTTAAAACTTGAATCGATATCACCTTAAGATGGCTTGCCTACAGGTCTGTTTGCATCTTTGGCAGAGGCGTTGAGTTGTGCATCTTATTCATGGGTCTGCTCAGCAACCTTTGGGTCGGGTATAGGCTTACTATGGGTGGTCGTAACACAGACCTGTGTAGATGAAGGGAATGCTCTGAGAGAAACTATGGTTTCCTTAATCACGGGCTTGTCAACTTCTACAGTATTGGAGTTAGCGAATCCATTTTGGGTTAGGAAGGCGTCCCAGTCATCGTTCTGTAACTTCAATTGATGTACAAGAATTATTTTTATCAAACTGTCGTGGAACAAGCTTGAATCCAAATGTTGCTTCTTATACCTTTTTTCCATTTTATACAGGCTTCTCCACAGGTAATAAGGCATGTTTAATGGAAACCCAATGAAATTCATGAGCAAACGTAGGTGATATAGAAAAACAAAACGAAAACGACCTTCACATGTCACGAATTGTTTCAACACTGCAAGAAAACCATGCCATCGGGTTTTTAACAGGGACACTAGCATACCTTTATCACAACAATTGATCTTTCGAGATGTAAAGAAAAGACTCCATGGAACCTCCTCGACCTTAACATTTTTGAACCACTTCTTCCCGCTCGCAGAAAGACCTGTTGCTTGACCTAGAAACTCTTCTGTAACTTCAATATGAATGTCCCCAACCTTGGCTCGACATCCGTCAAATGAGAGGGTGAATTCCTGAGCGGTTTGCAGCTTAAAACCCTGGAATCTCTCAAGGAAAACAAGCCAACCTTGACCCTCGAGATCCTCCCTTGCATCATCGCATAGGAGCAAGGTCTGAGAGCCATTGGGTTCAATCCTAACAACTGGGGCCATGGGAAATTTGACAAGCAATCACGCAAACATAGTGAGTATAGAGGGTTTCTAAGAGTAGACCAAAACTAAACTCCAGACCCAAAACTCATCAACAATCTATGTCATATGAACAAAAAATGCTCAACAAAAAGATAGCCGTTGATTGAAATGAATGCGAGGAGTGTTGCAAAACCCAAGACTGAGCTTCGAAATGATGGGCTCACTGTATTCGGAATACCACCTCCTAAATAGTACAGGCCATGGCCAGGTGCATTAAAATAAAAATGATTGCACAACAAGGTGGGTTAGGTTCTAAAGTTTGAGAGAGGGAAATTTATAAACCAAAGTATAGTGACAAGGGAACGTATGATCAAGAACCACACAAAAATATATTGATGCTTAAATTGAATTGACCTTTGTTGATTGAAATAACAATCCATAAGCATGCTTCATATTCGAGGAGTCGAAACAAAGAGAATGAACTTCATAGCAAGGAACAAAGACTTTGTTAACAAAAACCGTGGAGCCATTTGCCTTTCATAAAATTTTAAATAGAGTGGTAATATAGTCATAAGTTTTAATGCTTCATTTTCATGCTTTCAGTCATGAAAGAAGCATGAAAACAAAAACACTAGGAATAACCGAAAACTTACATTTCTCGTTTTAAAAATTTCTTATGGAGAACATAAAAAATGTACGACCCCAGTTAGGCAGCTACATAGATTAATATTTGATATAAAAAGTTTAAAAATATGTCAGGCTGCCAACAATGGCGACTTGCTGGGAGAAGCAGTTATCTCTGCATTACTGACGAGTTCAGGTTAGAAATGTTTGAATGATTTCAAATCAAAGAACAACTGAAAAATCATTTGAGCATCTTTAATAATCATGACGTTGTCCAACTTAAGATATCTTTCGTTAAGAAGAATGAAATCTAGTGACAAACTTAACAAATGAAAGCCATGATGTTTGAGTTAATGGCTCCAATACTGTTGACAGGGCCACTACTGTCAGTAGGCGTCCATAGCCTCGACAGGGATGTCAATTAACCCACTCTAATGCCTTTATCCTGTCCAAGAAATCTCAAATCAGAATGAAGGATGCTTATGGCCAAAATCAAAATTTATATCTGAGAATTTTCTTTAACCTGACATCGCTTCGTTGCCAATGGGCTTGTTCAGTACCCCGACGAAGTTGTCTTGGAATCATGCATGCATTTACCCACTGCCAGCAGACCTGTTCAGTGTCCTGGTGGGTTTACAAACACTTCCCACAACACTTTGAGAAATTATTCATAATTTGATATAGTTTTAAAGCCACTCAACAGAGCGAGGTGACGCTGAAAATTCCAGTTTTTACACAACTTAATATTTTCCAGGAATTTATTTTTTTCTCGCTAACCTTCATCAAGATCTGAAAATACTTTATTAATAAAAATAATTTTCGAGGACAGGGAGGCATCGTTGAGTTGCTTTTCTTAAGAGCAGGGACAACGTAAAGAGTTTTTTAAATATATTCATGATTACTCTCACATGAAAATTGAAATTGAGAAATCAATTCTCAAACAAAATATCACTTTTAACTGGTCTACGTTTTTAGAAAAACACAACAATTGATGCCCTGACAACCCTTAACAGTTGTTTCAAGATGAAGCATTATGTTCTCGTCTCCTAAACTAAACTGTAATATAGGAAAGTTTGACTAAAAAAGACCAGTAAACAAAAACAAAAATAAAAACAAACCGGAAAAGAAAACGAAAGCCAAAAGAAAACAAAACAGAAAAATATGTACAAAAGGTGTATCTGAAAGTTGCCAAGTGAAATACTTTTTGAGAGCTTGGCCATTCACTAGGAAGGTGTCTGGATGTCCCTCTAAATTATGCAGGCAAAAAGAACTGGGACCCAGTGTTTTAGTGATTAAGAATGGTCCCAACCACAGGTTTTGGAACTTAGTATGCTCGCCTCTCCCCTCATGAGGTTTGTCCCACTTGAGGACAAGATCACCTACCTCAAAATTCCTGTCTGAGGCAGAATTCGAATCGAACCAGCTTTTGACAATAAGTTGATGTTGATCCAGTTTTTGTTTTGCTTGAGTCCTTACCTCTTCTAACTTCAACAAAGCATTAATTTGACTTTCCAAAGGAGGACAGTCTTCTTCCTGAACCTTCTGCGATAACTGCAGAGATGGAAGGAGAATGTGCAGCGGAAGAATTGCTTCCCTACCATAAACGAGGAAAAAGGGGGAATTACCAACAACAATTTTCGGAGGTACCCTATCAACCTAGATTGCATTGAATAGTGCATTATGCTAGTTTTTGTGGTTTTCGGAGACCGTCCTCTTGATGATATTGATCAAGTTTTTGTTTGTCGATTCCACCAAACCATTTCCTTGGGGGTAATAGCTAGAAGAATACTTTAGTTTTATCCCTTTTTCTAAAGAAAAGGCACTCATGTCTAGAGATGAAAAATAGGAAGCATTATCGAACACTAGACATTCAGGAATTCCAAAACGAGTGATGATGTTTGAATTAAGGAAAGATATTACCTGACTGGTGTTTACCACTTTTAATGGCGCAACCTTGGACCATCTGGTGAAATAATTTGTCGCTGTAATGATGTATTTATGTTGCTGCAAGGAAGTGGGGTTAATTGGGCCAATGATGTCAATACCCCATTGCTAAAAAGGGAAATCCACCAAGACAGGCTGCAGCAGGAATGCTGCCTTCTGTACTCGTACAAAAGCCTTTTGACAAATTATGCATTTGCGGCATAATGCATGGGAATCTTTGAAAAGAGTGGGCCAGTAATACCCCGCCCTTAATACTTTGTGGGCAGTAGTGTCTCCGCTGAAATGCCCACCAGCTTCTCCTGCATGTAATTTTGATAAGACTTTATCTGCTTCATCTCTTGCTAGACAACGCATAAGAATTCCATCAAAATTTTTGCGAAACAATATACCATTCACCAGTTGGAAAGGTGAAGATTTTAATCTCAACACTCTCCTCTTTTTTGGATCAAAGTGATGAGGAGCTGAACTGTGTGTTAGATAAAACTTAATGTCATCATACCAAGGACTTGTAGGATTTTGTACACAACATATTTGATTTTGATTATGCTAATCTTCAATTAACATACCGGTTTGATTCTGTTGTTCTATAATTGAATCAACAACTAATTTACATAGACCTTGGCCTCTAAAAATTTGTGCTAGAGTGATCTCAAGGTCATATTCTGGTAAGGATGTGACCCATTTTGCTCGTTTCTCACCCAGTTCTTTCTGTACTAACAAATTTCTCACAGCGGGGTAAAGAACAATGACTTTCATTCTAGATTTTAGTAGATAAGATCGAAAACGTTTTACTGCTTTAAAAATAACGTAAGCTTGCTGTTCTACAACTGGATAATTAAGCTCTTCTCCCTTAAAGGCTAAGCTCATAAAGGAAATAGGAACTTCGTTGTTTTCAGCATTCCTTTGGGTTAGCACAACAACATAAGATCGATCAGAGGCAAACGTGTAAAGAGTGAAATCTCGCAAAAAGTCAGGGCTCATTAGGGATGAAGCCTTCAATATGGATTTTTTAACTGAGTCAAAAGATTGACTTTCTTGAGGTCCCCAATGGTATTGCACATCCTTTTTTATTAAGTTTTGTAATAGCTTGACCATTTCCGAAAAACTAGGGATGAACCTTCTAACAAAATTTATCTGACCTGAAAAAGATTGCATAGAATTTTTGGAAGAGGGGGGAGGAAGTTTTGAAATGAATTGATTCCTTTTGGGGTCGATGATCATCTCGTCATTGGATACTATGAATCTGAGCAGCTTTCCTTATTCTACTGCAAAGACATATTTTTTTAGGATTTAGAGAGATGTCGTACTTACGACATCGTTGTAGAACAGATCTCAGATGAGCTAAATGATCTTCCTTATTCTTTGAGAAAATAGTGACATCATCTAGATAGACTACTACGGATTGATTGATTAGACCACGAAAAGCGATATCCATCGCTCTCTGGAAAGTGGCACCAACATTTATAAGCCCAAAGGGAATCTTTCTATAAGCATATGTACCCCATGGAGTACAGAAAGTGGTTTTTAGCTGGTATGGAGGAGACATGAGGACCTGGTTATACCCTAAAAAACCATCTAGCGGTGACAATCTTTCAAAACCAGATACCTACTGGAGAATGTGTTCCATCGGAGGAACATGGTAGTTGTCTTTATCAGATGCTTGGTTTAAATTTCATAAATCGACACATAATCAGATTTCACCACTTTTCTTCCTCACAGGGACAAGGTTAGAGACCTAATCTGTATGTCTCACCGAGAAGATTATATTTGCATTCAATAGTTTGTTTAGTTCCTTCTTGACCGTTGGTTCAAGTTTTGGGTGCATCTTTCTCAACTTCTGTTGAAAAGGTTGAGTTTGGGGTTTCATGGGAATGATGTGTTGTATAATGTTAGGATCAAATGTTTTTAGATCATCACATGTACAGGCAAAGACGTCCTTAAATTCATTAAACAATTTAATAAAGGATGACTTCTCATGCTCAGAACATCCCGTTCCCAAATTGATGCATTGCGGATTATCTTTAGTTCCTAGATTCACTTTTTCATGGGTCAAGGAAGAACTATTTGTTTTACAATTTACTGATTTCCTGAACCTATCATGCAAATCATAAAACTTTTCTAATCTTACCACATATTTTGGGATAGAATTTACCAGATTTGATGTTGATTCCGGAGACCGTGGGTTTGATATTACCATAAAAGTTCGGAGGTCTTCATCGTGGGTGCCTTCATCGATAACCGCACCTTGGAAAGTATCTTCCATGTGTAGGAAACTGATGATCTATTGATCATCATCGAACACTCTCCAATTAGTGATGTTGTCCGAGATAGATGGTCTGAACAACAACTCAACGAAAAATGTGTTTGGAGAAAGGCCTTCTGTGGGAAAAAGTTTAGAAGAAACATTAGCCAACAAGTCAGCCTCAGAATTATTTAATCTTGGAATGGAATTAATGTTAAATGCATAAAATTTGTGCATTAAATTCCATACCTCAGCTTGATAACTTTTCAGGTGTGGAGATAGGTAATGAATGAAATTTCTCACCTATCTGACCATAATTTCTGAATCACCGAATACCATTAAATTCTGTATTTTCAAGTCTAGTGCCTTTTTGAGACCTTGCAGAAGCGCCTCATATTCAACCGTATTGTTTGTGCATTCAATTTCTAATCGGAAAGCGATCAAAGTTTTGTTACCTGCTGGGTCAATGAGCACACATCCTGCACCAGCTCCTTCTTTAGATTTGGATCCATCAAAGTAGAGAGACCAGATGTGATTCTCATCAGCTGTATGTGACACCTTAGGGAGAACTGTTGATTGTGTGCATGTCATGAGTTCCGACTATTGTTCCGAGTTAGAAATGGTAGAAGTTTTAGCCATGAAGTTACTGAAAAAAGGTGTTCATTCCCTGCATTTCAGGTGAATTAGCGTAAGCAGTAAATGGTTCATTAATGTCATTTAAATCAGTTACCATAAGCTTGAGGTAACGCTCACGATTGATCTTGATTCTGTTAGGCTTTCCATTTTCTGGAAGTCATAAATGAGACCACTCTGTCGCAAAGTAACCATGCAGTTGTTCGGACCAATCCCTACTTAAAAATAATCCATATACTTCAGGGATGTCAATGACAATAATATCAATAATCTGGTGGACTTTAGGATTAGATAATAATCTGATAAGGACATTTTTTAGTTCACCTATTACCTTAACACTGGTCTGATCAAGCTGAATAATTTTCAGACTGGAAGGTTGAACTTCAGCATTGATTTTTTGGCATATAGACCAAGGCATTACATTTGATGATGCACCAGAATCTACCATACAATTATGTACATTCCTATTGAAGATTTCAAAGGTCAACAAAAAAGGTGGGACATTTCTACAAGTATTAACAACAAAACTTTGTTGGTTTTTATCTACATTTTTTACGGTTTTTACAACAATATCTCTTTTATCAGAGGGTTCTAGTGTCATTTTAACAAGGACCTTTTGAGGTGTTTTAGGGCTGTTTTCTGGAAATTTGTTGCTGTTCAGATTATTGTTTTTGTTGTTTTCTGCAATGTTTTGAAGCATCTTTTGCAGAAGAAAAGGAAATTTCAATAATTCATAAACAAAAATATTAGCTCTAAGTTTCTTAAGGTCTTCAATCAAATCGTATTCTAAACTTGGATTTACCGAATTCTGTTTATTTTTCAGTTTGTTTAAACTATTTTTGGGGTGTATTAGTTCCAATTTCAGAAGAGGATTTATTCTGTGTTTTACTTCTGGTATTGTAAGGATGCACCGTTTCAAAATTGGCTTGAAAGATACTATCTGAAAAATGCCTAAAGATGTTGGGAGAGGATTCGTCCTCTTCCACTGTTTCTTGTTCAACCATGTCTTCAAAAATCTTGGGGGAAACTAAGTTATCATGTGCTTCTAGGATTGTCTGGATAACATACTATAGGCTTTCTAGATTAAGGCCTTCAGAATTTAAATTGGGTCGGTTTGTAGGAAAAGGCTTTCTAAAAGGGGGTTTGTAAGACCCTTTGCTTGAAGAAGCTTCTTCAGCTGATATCCTTAAATCTACAACTTGATTTGACAATTTCTAAATGACCTTATGTAAACTTTCCAGATCTGAACTCTCCGATTGAGTTTTGGTTTGGGGAGGTCTAGGAAGAATTTCTATTTTCTTCTTGGAAAATGGGGTAATCTCTGCCTCATTACTGATATTGTCCTTTAGGATTAGAATATCTTTCTCAATTTGGCTTGCCTCTTTGAAGGCTTCCAATAATGTTGCCTTCTTAGACCTTTTTACCCAAATTTCTATGTTCTTGTGTAAGCCTTTGGTGTAGTATGCGACGATAAGATTTTCAGCAGGCATTGAATCAGTGGGGATTAAATTCTTTAATGTTAGAAACCTTTGATTAAAGTATTTTATTTTTTCCTTAGGGTTCATCTTTAAACTAGAGAGTTCCATGACTAAGACTTTGGGAGATTTGTCATCTCCGAATTTCTCAAGAAAACAAGATTCAAATCTATTCCAAGATACAATGGTGTGGGGTTGTTGGGAAAAATACCAAGTAGAGGCATTGCCTTCAAATGTGTATGGAAAAATTCTACATACTATGTCTTCATGTTCTACGCTTCGGAGTCTAATGGCTAGCATGAATTTTTTAATGTGATCCTCAACGATTTTCTTGGAATATGGATCGAATTTAAAGAGCCATTTATCCAAATATTTAGGCAAAGGATGTTGGGGTCTAGGTATGGCCACAACATCTTGATCGAGCCATGGTCTGGCGAGATTGTTTGGATTTTCCATAGGCATGGGTGGTGTCGAAGGTTGAGATGAAGAACTTCCTTCGTTCGATGAATCCTCTCCTGAAGAGGAAGGACATGAAGGTGGTGGTGATGGTGGGATACCAGATCCTTCGGCTGCAAGAGTGGGGATGTGATCTGGATCTGTAGGATTTAGGATAATACCAGTGCCTTCAATTTGCTCTCTAATATCAGAAAAATCTAACGGTTGATTCAACGGCTCACATGGTTGTCTAATACGGGACAAAGCACCGTGTGTCCTTAGAAGTGATTGACAGACAATTTCTTGTACGTCGGACCCTGGGGGGTTTGGTGTTATTGGTTCAACGATAATTTGTGGATTTTCGTTTGAGGTGGTTGTTGTTTGAGAGGTAATATTGTTGTCAGAACGAATTCTTGTTACTATAGGGGAGCGGGTGTGTGGGGGAGGAGTCTTATGACCTCCACATGCCATCCATAGTGTTCATGCCCTCATTTTAGTGCCATTTGTTGACGAGTGAAAATGACTGTTCGCCAATTGGAAGAACGAGTCCAGTACGTGGTTGTTTAAATAACCCAAGCCATTTGGTATGACTCGCTCTTACGGGTTTAATGGCTCCGTTGGCTAAACTAAAAGTCCTAAAATAAACAAATAAAAGAAAAAGAGCAAACTAACAAATAACTACTTAGAGTATATATGTACATACATATACATATAACTATTTTAAATAATATTTACACAACAGATCTGTTTATCTAATTTATGTGCATGATGTACAAGTTGCGAATTTTAATCTAAACTCATGAAAATCTATGAAAAGATGGCTCTTTTAACAAAGGCAGATAAAGAAAGTAAATAAACTATTTTTGTTTTTATCTTTATTTATCTATAATATTAAATAAAAAATATACTATGAAATGGGAATATGTAGATGGTCAAAGCCAGATCGTATATAAGAGTTTCAAAAAATAAACAAACGATGAATAGAAATAAACTAACCTATTAATGAGTTAATCGACATACATCCAATCATCTGTATGATTATAGAATGTCCAACCAGCCTGTCCAAGAGATAAACCTGCAGTGAACCTTGAAATTGTTCAGAATAAATGCAAAACAGTATATTGACTGTTGGATTTTGATGAAAGAATGATAAGACACAAATAATAGCTTTGATATTTGTGATTGCAAGCGATTACACGTAAGATAAATCTAACTGTAACAACCTGCTTTTAATCATTCAACAAAATTAAAGAAAAACCTTATCATTTGGATTGAACGAGTGATCACCATTTTTAATATCTGAAGCATCAAAATGTGGTCGATATTAAAAGATATTATCCTGACGACATAATAATTTGTGAAGACAAAATCTATCAACAATCATTTAGTTATTAGGATAAATAAACCATAAACGAAAACAACATTTATAGAGAGCTAAAGAAGAAATGTAAACATATGTTTCATCTAAATTCGTGAATAAATTGTCCACCTTCAGCCCTAGGCCAAGATGATTCATTTACAAAAATATGAGTTTTTAAAGGGTTCAAAAAGGTAATTGTCTTATCTTATGAGATAAGATACAATCATCTCTTGATTACAAAAATAGAGGGGGAATATAACCACCCCAGATGACACTAAATCTTTAAAAGCTGAAAAACATTTATTCTCGTTTATACAAAAATGGACCATAGATATGGCTAACAAGCCCAAAAAAATGCTTTAGATCACTTGGTCACCATAGAATCCCAAATATCCTGAAAGAAAAGATAAAATAAAGAGATTCAGATATACATTTAACCAATAATTTCCAAATTTCGAATTAGAATACACTGGCTACAGAATCTGCTGATTTTGTAGCTAGTCTATTTTAGTAATGAAATCTAATTTATTCAATGAACAAAATATAACACTATTTTAAGATAAAAATAAATCTTACCTTTATCTGTAAAATCAAATCGATTCACATGATTTCAGAATTTATCACCGTTGTTGTCGTCTCGAATTTTTTTAATATGATGTTCCTTGTTGTTTTCAAGCGTTTTCCTTGTCCCTTAATAATAGACTTGAGCTTACGATTTTCATTTGGTAAGGGGTCGACCTGATTAGTAAGGGATTTTATCTGTGACTGTAAAATAGGTATATCGGTGTAATACTTGTCAATCCAAAACTAACAAGTTTCACATTGTGACTGTGTGATGGTCGATTGAGAATATCCATGGTTGTGTACCAGAACGTCCCCAATGTGGCCTGTAGATTTGTTTCCAAACTTAATTCCTGGAAACCCTTCACTGTGCTTCAGACAAGGTGACAGATTATCCACGAAATTGTAAGACTGATCAAGATCTGTTTGGAAGGAAGGAGGGTCTTCTTTGGCCAGAAACCTATCAATCTCGGAATCTGAGCTCTCATGGATCTCAATTGTCTTGATCGAGCTCACATGAGAGTTTGATTTATTTCGTAGCTTCCTTGAAATCAACCTACCTACCCTTTTGTTTTTAAAACTTAAATCGATATCACCTTTAGATGGCTTGCCTACAGGTCTGTTTGCATCTTTGGCATAGGCATTGAGCTATGCATCTTGGTCATGGGTCTGCTCAACAAATTTTGGGTCAGGTATAGGCTTACTGTGGGTGGTCGTAACACAGACCTGTGTAGATGAAGGGAATGCTCCGGGAGAAACTATGGTTTCCTCAATCACGGGCTTGTCAACATCTACAGTATTGGAGTTAGCTAATCCATTTCGGGTTAGGAAGGCGTCCCAGTCATCGTTCTGTAACTTCAGTTGATGTACAAGCATTATTTTTATCAAACCGTGGTGGAACAGGCTTGAATCCAAATGTTGCTTCTTATACCTTTTTTCCATTTTATACAGGCTTCTCCACAGGTAATAAGGCATGTTTAATGGAAACCCAATGAAATTCATGAGCAAACGTAGGTGATATAGAAAAATGCAACCAAAACGACCTTCACACGTAACGGATTGTTTCAACACTGCAAGCAAACCATGCCATTGGGTTTTTAACAGGGACACTGGCATACCTTTATCACATCAATTGATCTTTCGAGATGTAAAGAAAAAACTCCACAGAACCTCCTCGACCTTAGCATTTTTGAACCACTTCTTCCCACTCCTAGAAAGACCTGTTGCTTGACCTAAAAACTCTTCTCTAACTTCAAGATGAATGTCCCCAACCTTGGCTCGACATCCGTCAAATGAGAGGGAAAATTCTTGTGTGGTTTGCAGGTTAAAACCCTGGAATATCTCAAGGAAAACAAGCCAACCTTGACCCTCAAGATCCTCCCTTGCATCATCGCATAGGAGCAAGGTCTGAGAGCCATTGGGTTCAATCCTAACACCCGGGGCCATGGGAAATTCGACAAGCGATCACACAAACACAGTGAGTATAGAGGGTTTCTAAGAGTAGACCAAAACTAAAATCCAGACCCAAAACTCATCAACAATCTATGGCGTATGAACAAAAAACCCTCAATGAAAAGATAGGCATTGATTGGAATGAATGCGAGGAGTGTTGCAAAACCCAAGACTGAGCTTCGAAATGATGGGCTCACTATAGTTGGACTGCCACCTCCTACATATTACAAGCCACGACCATGTGCATTAAAATAAAAATGATTGCGCAAAAAGGTGGGTTAGGTTCTAAAGTTTGAGAGAGGGAAATTTATAAACCAAAGTATAGTGACAAGGGAACGTATGATCAAGAACCACACAAAAATATATTGATGCTTCAATTGAATTGACCTTTGTTGATTGAAATAACAATCCATAAGTATGCTTCATATTCGAGGAGTCAAAACAAAGAGAATGAACTTCATAGCAAGGAAAAAAGACTTTGTTAACAAAAACTGTGGAGCTATTTTCCTTTCATAAACTTTTCAATAGAGCGGTAATACAGTCATAAGTTTTAATGCTTCGTTTTCATGCTTTTAGTCATGAAAGAAGCATGAAAACAAAAACACTAGGAATAACCGAAAGCTTACATTTGTCGTTTCAAAAATTGCTTATGAAGAACAAAAAATATGTACGACCCCAATTAGGAAGCTACATAGATTAATATTTGATATAAAAAGTTTAAAAATATGTCGGGTTGCCAACAACTCACAGTCCACAGATTTTAACTTAAGCCACCACAGGGCTCGGGCATTTATGTGTACAATCAGACAATTCCATACTTGCTTAAATACACAATTTAAACAAGAATAAAGAGATATAGTATAACCATTAAATAAACATGCACATCCCTGGGTCATTCACAGTATATCCAATTTTATTACATAGTTACAACTCAATTTCATAGGGTATGAGAATACTTATCTATTACATATTGCATCCAACTAACTCACTGTGGGTGTGTGACTTTCCACTCAACCATAGGCTTAGAGGAAATCATTCTTATCACTCTGGACACCCCCATTCCAAGACATGATATCACTAGGGAATTTACACTATCTCTCAGAGAGACTCTCGCTGTCACAACGATCCTGTAAGGTTTATTAGATGCTTCCTCAGCATCAAGATCGAGTTCAGGTCCTTTAGGTTTTGTTCTTTGCACTTCATTTTGTTTCGCACATCTCCTTTTTGAGCTTGCACTCTTCGCTTGGTGTCTCTTCTCTTGCTGTCTATGTGTATGTATATTACCTTCCTTATTTAGGAAGGATTTCTGACCTATCCTGTTCCTTCTGTCAGAAGGAAGCTCGGGTCTGCAGTTCTCTGTGGTACTTCAGGATGACAACCCATGTATCCATTCATGGGGTAGTTGTTTATTCAACCACCAATCCTTTCCTTCATTAACTGATTCTTTCCTCTAAAGATATCATGGATCGTACTTCAAGGCTTCACCCCCCATCAATCAGTTATGGGAAATTTAACAATAACACATTTATATCATTCACATGCCTTAGCATGGTAATCATATTTTATGATTAATTACAAGCTAGGGGAAACATGGGTGTTACAATTCCCTCCCCTTTAAAAGGAACATTGTCCTCAGTGTTCTTTCTCAGAAACACCTGTCATGCCATTCTTACTCAGTTGTTTCAGAAATCTTGATTCTCTTTCTTGGTCAGGTACTTTCCAGAACTTTGGCCTCCCTCACTTGCCTTCAATAATTTTGGGACAACAAGCATATTAATCACAATCTCATGCGAAAACATTGGATAAAAATTTCTATAAAAAATTCATAATCTTAGCACAATAATTATCTGCGCAGTTTGTGGATTTATATCCACACGGTTGTCTTGTTATCCAGGCTCACTGTTTTTCCTAGACATACCCATTGTGTGCATGATCCCAATCAATATTTTATAATAACTATCAAGGTTTCCTCTTCCTTGTGGTTTCTCACCCTCCAGGCCCAGGCTCAGGCATCCCCTTCTTTGCTATACAGTCCCTCAGGGGATCCATCTTGCCTTGCCAAGGTTTTCTCACATAGAAATAACTACCCATCATGTGCATGATCCCAATCAATATTTTAAAAGAACTATTAAGGTATCCTCTTCCTTGTGGTCACTCACCCTCCAGGCCCAGGCTCAAGCATCCGCTTCTTTTCTATATAGTCCCTCAGGTGATCCATCTTGCCTTGCCAAGGTTTTCTTGCACAAGAAGAATTCTTGATAATTTATTGAGCCTTACAGTTGAGGCTTCCCTCAGAATTTCTCTGTCGAGGCATCCCTTCGGCTTGTGTTATCTCAACACAACATATTCTAGGCGATCATGGCTTACCATGGGGTTCCCATGGCTCAACAGTAGCCATTTTTCATGCTTTTCATCTTGACAGCCTTCCATCTCAATGAAAGTTAGGGACGAAGGTTACTCTCCTTCTCCTGGAACAAAAATAGATAGGGACAAAGGTTACCCTCATTCTCCCAAGTTAGTCTCTATTTCCTACGATTAGAACATACTCTTTTTCACAGTTCTTCCTCAAACCCGAGAGCTAAATCTCTCATCTCTACACTCTTTTTAAGTCTTTTCCTTTCACCTGTATCACAGGTATACAAAAATTTCATGAGACATCATCATAAATTTTAAATTCAAAATTTTCTTGTAAATCTATCACCCATAGATTTCCAAATTCCACACATTGTTTTCATATTTGTTCTGCACAGGAACTAGATTTATAATTAAGGGACTTTCCTTCCCATAGAGGTTTGGATCAATGGACAATTGGTCTTCCTTATGGGCTTACAAATATGCCATATCCAAGACCCCTTTGCTTCCTTCACTTTCAACTTCAATCAACCAAACAAATTGTTAGTTTTCCATGCACATACATTTTTATTGCACCTTTATAACGTCATCACAAACAATTTCAAAATTTTTCATACTAAAAATCAAATTCACTTTCTCAAAAGGGGAAATACCATTCCTTGTAGTTTGGCTCAGTAGGCAATTGGTCTTCCTTATTGGCTTACAATAATGCCATATCCAAGACCCATTTCCTTCTGCAATTTCAACATTCCTCAGCCAAACAAATAGTTAGTTTTCATGCACATTATCTTTTCAAAATTAGGCATACTAATAGTCCAATTCATTTTCATATATTCATGGATACCAAGAAAAAGGATACATCATCCCTTACTTGTGCATCATTTCATCCCACCAAATTTTTCAAATTGTAATTCAAATATCAATTGACTTTAATGAATGTGCCAACATTTGTGGCCACATTCATACCCATTGCACCCTTGCATTGATTTTAAGTTTCCCATACTTTACGACAAGTACTTTTCCATGGTGCGTTGGAGCTTAGCCAAGATTTTCACCATATGGCTTATTCATTCTCATTCATTATTGCAGTAGGACTATGCTTCCGGCTACAAGATGATCATGATCCCAAATCAGTACATATGAAATTGCAAGTTTTGTCTTGAATGCGCCCAAGCCTTCTTCCTTCATTAGAAACCAGGGTGCCAACACTCATGGCCACCCAAATTTGATTTTCTCTAACACCTATACAATGTAAGTATAAATATTGAAAGGTCCTCCTTACTCAATGGGAAATCCATTGTCTGTCCTTTATGCCAACATTCATTTACTCGAAGCAATTCCATGCAATGTGCTAACTAGGATAACCTTCATTCCCATAGAACCAGTCCCTGTGACCACAGTCTAACGCAGAGTTCCAAACTCTACCTTCCTTGACTGGCCTAGATGGAATCCGTTTTCTCTCCACGCAATCAAGAGCTGTGACCTCAACTCTATTCGTTTCAGCGCTATCCTTTTATCTCTTGTGTCCAAGCGTTATGATCCTGGCTACACCCCTTGCCTGCAAATCAATGGTGCAGATCTGTCTTCCCCCAGATTTAACGATTGCAAGGGATTTCAGAACCTCAACCAGCTCACAGTTTAATTCTCCTTTTGATCCCCGCAATGAATACGAGCCGTCTGATCTTCGATTGGACCCCAAACTCAAAACAAAACTATATTGAGTTTAATTTATGGGTACATGTCCTGACATTAATCCGCATGCATATTCCTTCCCCACAATGAATACGGGTCGTCGATCTTATCCCTATATCGATTCTAAACCACACGATTCCAAATACAACAATACCATCATAGAAGTATTTGGTCAATTATCTAGACTGAGAGCAGAGCCTCGATTTTCTAAATTCAACCACAGAACCCAATCATTGTATGATTTTATGTGGAATTAACGTGTGGGTTCCTTGAAGGTCCTCCCACCGATCATTCACAGATCAATGGTTCACAGTGATTGCGAAATCCCTAATGTTCTCACTCTTTATCAAAGAGTTCAATATTCATAATTTGAAAAGTGCTCTCCCAACTCTTTTAATCGTGGTCGTTTATCATCTGCACTGACGTGATCAACGATGTTGGTTGATTGCGGGCCATCAACTAGCGTGCCCATTAATTCCTTCTTCATGCTCTGCGATCAATACGATCCATCCGATCTATGATCAGACCTCAAAATTGAAACAAAGCTACATTGAATTTAAATTACAGGGACAGGCTCTGTCGTTAACCCGTGTGACCATTTGATCTTTGCAATGAATATGGGTCGTCGATCTTATCAAATGACTAACATTTGATCTGTTAACCCTAGTGGATCTTGAAATCGATCTGAAGACTGAGATCGGTTTCCTTCCGATGAAGGAATCGTGTTCACTTCCTTTGTCAAGCTCTTTATTAACTTGATTCGATCAGGGTTTTCTTTTGCGATCCTCACGATCTCGATCTGTAGTTGATCAAAGCGATTTCTACGATCTCCTAGTAAAGGTTTTTGACCTTTTGAGTCAACATAGATCATTTGGTTCAGATGCTACTTCATCATACAATCAATCTTCATTGGCATAGGTTCACACCTCCAACATTCAGGTTCTCCTTCCTGAATCATACCCTACTTGGGTATACATGGCATACAACTTCCCTTTCAAAATTTTGTGCATAACATGAGACAATAAAATATTTCAGAAGGGATTCTCATCCAAATATTTTTGTACCTTGAGCCACATAAGCATGAACATTTTTATCACTGTTCTTGGCTGCTAGCACCCTCTTTCTGATTTTTTACCTCATCAACAATGCTTTAGTGGGATTTTCATAGTCTTGTCAACAATATTTCGTTCGCAGCCTTCCCATGGTCATCCTCTGCTTGAGGTTTCCCATTATTGGTAACTGTCTTCCCCAACAGTTCCAATTCCTTTCTATACACAACATGAATCATTAGTTGCAATATCAATTAAAATACATGTATCATAACATTCAAATCCATAAAACTTCTTCAAAATGTCCTAGCATATCTTTATGCATTTCATCACATTATCCTCAAGGGTTTCCATGAATGCAATACAGACAGTTCTCAACTGTTTCTACAGTAATACAATAATCATCACTATGGTGTCACAACATTTACTTTTATTAGTAAGTT
>JASDQU010013837.1:44248-54296 GCA_032191745.1 Picea mariana | reverse complement strand
CCTTTTCTTAACATGGCTCCAACCAAGCCTATTCAATCAAACATACTCCTTTATTCATTCATTAGTCTTCTTATTCATTACATGATGCTTTTAAAATGTAATCGAGGATTCTTATATATATATATATATATACTCAGCCTTGAGTTAGCTTTAGATGTTTACCAAATATTCCATAAGGAATATAAACATGCATCTTTGTCATGTACCCAAATTATGTATCCATACATATTCTAGTTTTGTTAACTTACATCCATGATGTAGTTAACCATACTCATAATCCTAAGCCTGCATGTAGCTGTCATAGGTATGTTTCACAACCCACATACATATTTACTTTTAAGATCAGTCAACTCAGGATTGTTCACAATCCTTCTCATGTGATCCTCAAAGGAATAATAATTTGCCTCTTATCATGACAACAGAGAATCTTTGCTCATTTACCCTTTTATCTAATTATATTAGTATTCCATGAGGAAATGGAATACATTCCCCTCAAGCTATTATTTGGAACAAAACTTTCACGACTCTTCAGAAAGGAGTCAACCATGCATCCATAGTATTCATTTAATCTGGACAAGAGAAATTCTTTCTTTATATTTCACTCATCAGGGCAACCATATTGTGCCTATAACTATACTCTTACATCATACATGTGCATCACTTGCACATTTAATATCATTCATACCTAACTGGTATTAATATCAGGCTTCATATTAGGAAGCTCCACAGTGCATTAAACCCATGCACTCAAGCATAATTAAACACAACTAAGTATTCATCATGTTAGCTTATTGCTTGCACCTTTTCCATGTCATTCACACACATGGACATATCAGGCTTCTATATCCTTTTCCCAAGGATCTTCCAATCATCCTTATGATCATGTATACACATTTGTGTATACGTAGGTGCATCTCTTGCACCTTTTTACCTCATGCATTCACTTGATATTTTAATTTCATCATTAGTGTCCTTTAGTTTGAGATTTTAGTCACTTACAAGACTAATCTCATAGTCATATCTCATATTGATGTTTCCTTCTCTCATGGCAATAACCCACCAGGGTCACTTTACTTTTTATGCTACAACATCTAGCAAGAAAACCTTATTGCCTCAACATCCATGGGGATTTACCCATCTCATTTTTCCTCTTTGTGCGACTCGTGCATGAGCCCAAGCAGGAAAAGTGTTGTAACCATGCTCTGATTCCAATTTGTAACACACCCACGATGAGGCATACAATTTTCATTCTCCTTAAATAATCAAAACCTCCACCCATGGTCTCTAATTTGGAAATCAGGGGCCTAGCCCCTTTTTCTTCAGTAACCATCACATATGAACATGGGCTATGACCGAATGCCAAAGCCACATGCGCCTATTCCAGTGCTTCGGAACTTCAGGCTTTGATAGTTTTTGATTCATCACACACTAATTTCTCTGAACTCCGAAGTGGCGAAGTTCTGAACTGGCACGAAGGGATCAATAGTCCCTACTCTCCCTCAAGATCAATGACCCTGAATGAATTTGGGCCTCCAGGCTTTGGCGGAATTTGAAACACCTCCTCACAAAACCTCTAGAGGAGTAATCCTCCGATGTGCACCATATGATGCCACACATCCTCAGAGTATCGATGGCTTTGATTTACTCCAGAACTCCGTGCTTCAGGAGTTTCAAACATTCCTGCACCTTTTTCCTCCGAAGTACTTCATACTCATAGTTACAGATCGAGCTCCACATGTCCCTCATGATTGACGGTTATGATCTTCTTTAGGACTTCAACGTTCAGGAGTTCCAAGCACTCCAAATCGTTTCCTCCGAAGTACTTCATACCTGAAATTCCAGATTAGGCACCACGAATCCATCTAAATCAACGACTCGGATCCACTTTGGGACATCAATGTTCGGGAATCCCAGATTCTCACACCACCTTTTCTCCTAGAGTGTTTTTTTCCAAAGTTAAGGATCGTGTGCCACGTGTCCTTCTCATTTGACGGTGGGGGATCCACTTCAGGCGTCTCTCTCTACTCCATGTTTCTTTCTCCTTACTTCCGAAGTACATGATCTGTTGATGCGTGTCTTCTACAGATCAACGACTATAAATTACTTCGTCTCTTTAGGCTTCGAAAGTTTTAACCTCTCCCCATTTGCTTTCTCCCAGAGTGCTTTCACTTGGATTCAGTGATCTGTTGATGCATGTTTTCTGCAGATCGATGGGTTCAAGTCACTTCGGCTCTTCAGGCTTCGGGAGTTCATTGAATCATGTGAACTCACTTTCCTCCGAAGTGGCTATCTTCTAAAGTGGAAGATCGGCTGACACCTGTCCTCAGCTGTCGGATGACTTAGATGAACTCTGGTTCTCCAGACTTTGAGAGTTCTTGTCCAACACATCCCCTTTTCTCCTAGAGTGACCTCCTTCGGAGTGCAGAATCTGACGACAACCGTCTCTTTGGCTTGGACGACTCAGATATGCATTGTATCTTTGGATCTTCGAGAGTTTTACAATGCAAGATCCTCTTTTATCCTGGATTCAGTCAGCGTCGGGTTGACCACGACCTAGCTCTGACGGTCCTGGTTATTCTGTGTAGACCTCTAGATTGATGGTTCGTAACCTCCCTCAGGGTCTCACTGTTGCGCCATGCGTGGCCATACCACCACCCAACACATGGATCCCACGTACTATCGATGTGATACCCGCATTTCCTCGACCGAACAGTCAAGAGGGGTCTCAAAGGATCTTTAGATCCACGTTCCACGTTACTTTGCTACTTCATTCTTCGGGAGTTTTGGCATTACTAAGCCTCTATTCTCTTGAAGCAGTCAATGCTAGGTTGAATACCTCATAGATCTAATGGTTGGGATGGCTCCTAGGCATCCTTAGATCTAAGGCCTAGAGTTAACTTTCAGAATTCATGGATTTTACCTCCCTTACACCGAACGCGCTCAATTTGTCGAACTCGTGAAGTCCAAAGGACTCAAGGGGTTAACTCCCTCTCTCTTCCTCGTATCCAATGGGCACAATAGACCTTGGCTCTTCCTGAACAGATCTCGTATATTCGTCTTCCAAACAAAGGAACCTTCTCTTTCGATACTTCAATCCCTTTATTCTTCTTGAGCTTTGTTAGCTCTGAAAGGCTTAAGATCTTTGCACTCTTTCTCCTGAACTTAACACTTAGAAGGGTCTTCTGCAGACCCCTTGTGCTCCTTCATCAATCTATAACTTAAGGAGTTCTCAGTCTCTATCCACCCTATAAAGACTCCATGCATATATGCACTACCTCTCCTGAGCTTAATAGACTCCGTCCTCTCAGAGACTCAGGGCGAATGCATGTGTCGATGAAATCACAGTCCACATATTTTAACTTAAGCCACCACAGGGCTCGATCATTTACGTGTACAATTAGACAATTCCATACTTTCTTAAATACACAATTTAAACAATAATAAAGAGATACAGTATAACCATTAAGAAAACATGCACATCCCTTGGTCATTCATAGTATATCCAATTTTATTACATAGTTACATCTCAATTTCATAGGGTATGAGAATACTTATCTATTAAAGGTTGCATCTAACTAACTGACTGTGGGTGTGTGCCTTTCCACCCAACCATAGGCTTAGAGGCATTCATTCTTAGCACTCTAGCCACCCTTGTTCCAAGCCATGATATCACTAAGGAATTTACGCCATCTCTCAGAGAGACTCTTTTTGTCACATCGACGTTGTGAGGTTTATCAGATGCTTCCTCGTCTTCAATCTCACATTTAGGTCCTTCAGGTTGTGTTCTCTGAACTTCCTTTTGGTTCACGCATCTCCTTTCCGAGCTTGCACTCTTCGACTGGTGTCTCTTCTCTTGTTGTATGTGTGTATATATCTTACCTTCCTTCTTTAGGAAGGTTTCTGACCTATCCTGTTCCTTCTGTCAGAAGGAAGCTTGTGTCTGCAGGTCTCTGTGGTACTTCAGGCTGACAGCCCATGTATCCATTCATGGGGGTGGTTGATTATTCAACCACCAGTCCTTTCCTTCATTAACCGATTCTTTCCTTTGGAGATATCATGTATCGTACTTCAAGGATTCACCCCCCATCAGTCAGTTATGGGCAATTTAACAATAATACATTTACATCATTCACATGCCTTAGCATGGTAATCCTATTTTATGATTAATTACAAGCTGGGGGAAACTTGGGTGTTACAAGTGCCAACAGGTGAAGATCGAGCATCGACACCCTGCTGGACTATTGTAGCTTATACAGATACCTGAATGTAAATGGGAAGTGATTTGCATGGATTTTATTATATGTTTACCAAAAAAAAATTAAACAACATGATGCAATCATGGTTGTAGTGGATAAGTTGAGAAAGGAAGCTCATTTTATTCCCATAAGTATACTTTTAAATCCATAGACGTCACCAATGTTTTCATGAAAGAGATATTTAGGTTGCATGGTTTTCCTAAAACCATAAACTTAGATAAAGATACTAAGTTCACCTCAAATTTCTGGAGAAGCTTGTTTGTAGGTTTAGAAATGTAGTTAGTGTTTAGCATGACCTACCATTCTCAAACAAATGTCCAGAATGAAAGGGTGAACCAAGTGTTAGAAGATTTTTTAGGAATGCATCGACCCAAGTAGTAGGAAGAATATCTACCTTTTGTGGAGTTCACATGCAACAATGGTTATCAAGAATCATTGAAGATGAGTCTGTTCGAGGCTCTGTATGGGGAAGTGAAGAGTTCCGATCAGTTGGGAAAGTCTAGTGGATAAAATCACACTTGGATCTAAAATGCTGAAGGAGATGGAACAAGCCATTGTTCAAATAAGACAAAACTTGAAAATTTCCTAGGATAGATAGAAGAGATATGATGATAGCAAGAGAACCCCCAAATAATTCAAAGTAGGAGACCATGTGTATCTCCGGGTGAAACCCAAGAGAATTTACTTAAAAATGGAGATGTGTGCTAAATTGGCTCCCAATATTGTAGACAGTTTGAAATCCTAGAGAGAATAGGACCAGTAGCATACATACTTGCTTTATCACCTTCTATTAGAGCACATAATGTATTTCTTGTGTATTTGTTAAAGAAATATGTCCATGATTCTAATCATGTTATTGATTGGATTGTAATATAGGTGGAACCAGAGGGATAATTCCATCCAGAACCACAATGCATACTAGACAGGAAAGAAACAATGCTCTGAAATTGAGCCATTGTGCAGGTCAAGGTGAAATGGAAGCACTTTGGAGCAGATGAATCTACATGGGAGCTGGAAGATTCCATGAGATTGGCATACTCACTTTTGTTTGATGTATAATTGTATATACATGGTGTTTTAAACATGAAGGATGATGTTCTTTAAGGGGGACGGGAATGTAACACCTTGTTTTCTCCCAAGACTGTAATTATGCACAAACTTCATATGTTAACATTATGAGACATGTAATTGTGTTTTGATTTAATATAAACACCAAAATGTTGACTGAGAGGGAAAACACTTGATAAGTACTAGCCATGATACACCAAAGTAAATTGATGAGGCAGGGGGACTAGTGGAATGGTTGATTGGAATGGAGTTGACATGCTTTAGTGAAAAAAATAGGAAGCTTGCACAACAAGATAAACTATGCTTGTAAACATAACAACTACACCTACCACCATATCAGAATGGTATGAAACCACGTTATCATTGACAAATGTTGCAGAGTGGTGGATGGAGAGTTAATGACTGTGGAACTTGGGCCATTAAAAAATATAATGGGTTATTGAACAACTGAAATGAATGTACTATGGAACTTCCCTCTTCAGAATGAGATGTTGGATTGTAGGAAGTCACGGGGACAAAAGAATTAGAACACACACCAAGAGTGTGAAAGGAGGATAACAAACATAAAAAAAACACAGACATAGAGGGAGTGAAATCGAGATACTAGAAGAGTATAACACACACCAAGAGAATGAAAGAAAACACACACACACACACACACACACACACACACACAAACACACAAAGGGAGTGCAATCGAGAGACCAAAAGAGTAGAACACACAACAAGAGTGCAATAAGAGAAGATCAAGGGAAGTCACACATAGAGAGTGTGTTTAGACTGAAAAGAGACCTTGCGACTGAGTAAAAATTAGAAAATGATCAGAGACGAGTAAGAGAGTGCAGAGGTGTGGATGTGCTGATAAAGAAATATAAGAATATATTTCTATAGAAAAATAAGAATCTTGTATGAGCTGTTGATTGATACATTGAACAGAGAAGACCCATATTTTCGAACTGGAGCAATAGTGGGTTGCATCTTGGTGCTTACTGGACAGAAACCAACACTGGTAAGGGGAGGTCACCAAGGGACTATTGAGTAGAGAAGGGACTCCTTTTTTCAAAGGAAATCTAGTTGAGAAACAACCTACTAAACCTACAGAGACCTGAAGCTCAGTGGGAGGTGGAAACTTCCACTGTGAAAGAGGAGGAAGGAGAGCAACCTTCCTAAATCATCACAGAATCAGAACCCTACCGAGTCAATTTCCTTGGTGGTATCATGGATTAGAATGGGAGTGGCGTGTTTTAGGAAGTGACTCTAAAACAAGGACTAAGGTTGGGAGGAAATACATCCTCTCTCAGTTAGTTAGATTTGGAAACTTCCCTATCAGATAAGTGTTTATCTGTACTTAAGTGTTTATCTGTACTAATACTGACTGTGAATGATACATATGAATGCTTATAAATGGAATATTTGTATGAATGTGCATATGTATGAATCTAAGTGAAAGTATATGAACATAATATATGATCTTGAATGATGTAAGACAAGCTATGTTACAATGTTTATTATTTCTTTGTTAAATCGTGAAAATGACTAAGTGTGCACTGCTACTTATTCAATTACTCTATATTTTTCCTTTTGTGGAGAGCCTGCAAATCATATGAAGTTTTAAACTTAAGTTTGGCAGCTTGTATTGTCCATAAATTAGTTTTGAATCTTCAAAAGCCAGCATTAAATCCCAACAAAACTCTAAAAATGGCTAAGTCCTATAAATGGACAGTTATGACTCCCTAAAACCCTGTCTTAGTTAGTGGAGAACAAGAATCGTCAATCTGAAGAGATTAGGATAGTCAATCGGTGGGATGGTCGAAGTGAGAGTGTCAGAGAGAACCCTCGGGAGCAATGGGAAAGGTTTTGAATGACATATTTCGAAACAAACCATTCAGAGTGGGGTTTTCAGAATGAAATTTCATGTGTCGTGGAAACACCTCCAAATGAGATGCTCTGAATTAGAGCATGTGTGGGTCATAGATTTGGAAGTGAGCGAGATAAACCCTCAACTGTTGATCATTTCAGGTCCCACATAACAAGTAGAGAGGGAAGAGAAAGTTGGAGCTAACTAAGAGCATCAGTGTGATGACACGTGTTACTAGTCAAATGATCGATTGGATTGGGTGCGAGTATAACTGTTTTAGAGTTGATTGTTTTAGAGTATGACTCTAAAGGACTCAGAGTACTCCTTTGAAGCATGAAGTGAGACTCTGATGGATGGCATATCATGACCGCATATATGTGAATAAGGAGAGGGAATGATATCCGTCGATCTTCCTTGAATCCCACCTAAGTCAAAAGTCAGAGTATTAACTTCATGGATGACACAACTTTCCAGCAAGGCAACCAGGGTGCCATTAGAATGACGAATGTCAACCTTTAAATGGTTGACGAGTTGAGAGGGGTCTATTGAGCAGGAGAACCTTAGGAGTCAAGTGGATCTTAACCATTGGTTGGGAGACCGTGACGTTCATCTACGTCATCCATTGAGAAGAAGGAATATCAATACCCTAGATTTGGAGCAGTGAGAATGCTTGAACCTTTCAAATTTCAAATGGATGGTATTTAGAGGGAATATTCCTCGATACCATATCCATCATAGGTAGACAGAGAGTAATATGGGAGAAGGACCGAGTGATGAGAACTATAGGTTTGCGTGGATTGGAGCTCCACCGTGGCATGCTAGGATAGTGCCACATCAGGGCCAGGTTGTCGCCACGTCAGATGGCATGGGGAAAGAGGTGTCACATGGATGCCACATGATAGTAAGAGAGTTGTTTCTTATGTAAACTTGAGATCTTGGGAAGGTCACAAATTTCATTCAATAGCTCTGTTTTGAGCAAAATTACCATTGTTGGAAACCTCTTGACGAGCAAAAGATGATGGAGTTGTTTAAGAGATGATTTGAGATAGTTTAGAAATAGAAAAAATTAAATGCCCCATCTATAAAATGGATACTTATGGGTTGGGTGTGCTATACAATATTATAAAGAGAATACAAATAAACGAGTTGAAGAAATTTTGGATAAATAAATCTTCAACATTTTTTCAGAAAGAATGATTATTGAGCAAACATAATACAATAACAACAAAAAAATGTAATCTAAGAAGAGATATCATCATGACCAAAATATTTATGAAGATAATAACAGGTCATGTCAAATACTAACAATATCCTTCATGAAATATGAAACATCTGCCAAATCAATGAAAACATATATAGCAAGGGAGGTAGTACCAAGTTACTAATGTTCAAAACTCTGTTTATATAGATTGAACATCAGATACAAGGATTGAATGAGTTCTGGATATACATAAGTAGACAAAATAACATGAAGAGAGTTACATACTAATACAAATTGAAAAAATGAATCTTTAATACCAATAATCAAAATTCATCACCGTTCTTTTCAAATCCTAAAAATCTTAAGCTTTGATTTCTATTTCTTCTCAAAAAAAACATCCCTCCTATTTCTTCAAAAAATATCCCTCTTATAACTTTCTACCTCACTATTTTTACAAATAAAATCTTAAAGTGAATCCTGGATCCACCATTTCTTCCAAGAAAAACATCTAGAATACCACAATAATATAACCAACATCCCCAAAATTGAACCCTTAATAACTACTTGTTCCAAAATTAGATATAATATCCAGTGCAATGGAAATTTTGATCTAATATGGCAGAGTTAGTTAAGATTAATCTTGGATACTAGATACATATAACTTCATCCATGTTTTCTCCATGATATAAGCTCATTATGCCACCTTGTACAATATTACAATGTATCCAACTATTAAGATTAAAGATTAATCCTGGATACTAGATACATATAACTTCATCTATGTTTTCTCCGTGATATAAGCTCATTATGCCACCTTGTACAATATTACAATGTATCCAACTGTGAGGACAGTTAAACCTTACAAAAACAGAAAACAGAAAACAATACACAATTATCACGACATAAAATAATAAGCTCTAGAGGAAGAAAAAAAAAAAGGAAAAATCTAAGATCAAATCATCAAGTACACTATTTTAAATCATTCTTTATACCTCCAACTTTCATGTCGAAGTCTTATTTGCTAGACCGATCGTTGGAAATCCAAATTCTTTTTTGTAGAATCAATAAACTCGACGACCATAGGAAATCTTGACCGTCAAGTTTTTAAGTTTAAGGACTTATCCTGGAACATGCATCGTGTAATTTAGTTTCATAGGATTTATAATGAAAACGCATCCCAATATAACTTGTGTGTGGTTGGGGAAGGTATCAAACTCTACACGGTTGATGTATAGAGTTTAATTTTGGTCTTAGGTTCTATAAATCTGAAACCCAGAAATCCAGGAAATTGACAAAATGGGTATAAATTAAAAACCTGGATCCAGATGCCAAGTAGGACAAACATGTAGAAAGACACATCACCAAAAACAAGATTCCACGTAGGAAAATATCTGAACCATACTAGTATATTGATCGACAAATGTGAGGTGGCACATGACGTGTACATGAGCTAACATATGACATGTACATCCAAAAATATGAAATCCATAATATATGGAAATGTCACTTGAACAATAAACCCAGATTCCTAGATTTCAGATTCCACATAGGACATAGCATGTTAGATGACATGTTGGTAGCCACGTCAGATTTTGATGACATGTCATATTCATGGAGAGGGAAGGTCACCAGTACCATTAGGATAGATGGAAAGCTTAGGTTAAG
>JASDQU010013836.1:167952-181657 GCA_032191745.1 Picea mariana | reverse complement strand
CAAGGGGTAGAGAGAGAGGGGAGAGTGGAGAGTGGGAGAAAGAGAGAGAGTGATAGATAAGGGGGGGAGGATTAAGGGAGGGACTGAGGGAGTGAGGGGGAGAGAGATAATTATAGGGTGGGAGAGGAAATAAGGTGGAGAGAAGACATAGAGAGTGAGTGGGGTAGAGAGAGAGAGGGAGAGAGAAGGGGGTAACAATGGGGGAGAGAGAGAGGGGAAGAGATGTTAGGAAATGAGGAACACTTCCATGCTAAACCTAGAAGAAGAGAGGAAGAAATATTTAATCAAGAAATTAAATGACAAAGAAAACACACAATACACAAAGATTTTACCCTAGAAATCCAAACTAGGAAAACAAACATTCCTTAATCATTCTTCTCTCTTTTTGTCTTATTCATTCATAATAAAAGATTGCATGTATAACCTTGGACCAGACCTAAGACACAATCGATATCATACCTTCTTCCTTTACATAAGAAAAACCCTGAAGCCAATTTCGGCTTACATATACATGACCAACAACATCTATGATTATTGATTACTCATTATTCATTTACAAAATTACAACACACCTTTTTTAGAAGCTTTACAGTAGGAAAAACCCTAGATAAAAGGTGCTCAAAAATGGTTACAGATCCACACAGATCAATGGCTACAAATCCCGTGAATCTCAGGATTCTGTTACAGTCAACTACTAAGTCAGATTACCAGTTGACTATTAGTTGACCTTCATTCAGTCTTCAATCAGTTGGCACATGCCCACCTACTGACCTCTTGTCAGTTGACCTCTTCAACTTGTTGTCAATGTCTTCGAATTTCGATTTCAACTTTACATGGTTGAACCACCTCTACCTTCGACTTTGAATTTACTCGATCAAACCACCTCGACCTTCGACTTCGACTATCAGTCAATCCACCTCGACTAGTCTTTCACTGCAAAGAATATAACAACCCAACATTCTCCCACTTTTTGTTTTCTTTGCTGAAATCAAGAGACCTCTAAAATCCTATTCACAAACCTAGGGAAAAAATGTCCATTGCCTCTCTGCACCAAGAGAACTTCACAACACTCACAGACTTGGTCAAAGAGTCTAGTATGTTTTCCAACGTGCCAACTTTCTCCAGCATCACTTTGTTGATTTCAACCATGTCTCTCATGAAATGGTATTATACATCATTGTTCTTAGTCTTAGAATGATAAGCTGGGTTCTTTTCCATAATTTTTTCACTTTGACTTTCGCAACTTATCTTCATATCTCTTTTCTCAAACTTGATTCCTGAACACAACCCTTGCAACAATACTACTTCTTTGCTTCCATGAGTGGTTTCCATGTATTCAGCTTCTATTGTTGACAGGGCTATGACTACCTGTCACTTACTCATCCAATTGATTGTTCCATCGAACATTTTGAACACATATCCATTGGTCAACCTCTGTTGATCTATATCTCCAACCTCGTCGATGTCGACAAAGACACACACATTTAATTCATTGTCGCCTCCATGTTTTCCTTGGTATCATATAGCATAATCTTTTGTGCCACACAAATACCTGAATACTCTCTTGACAGTTGTCCAGTGCTCCTTCCTAGTGTAAGGCCTTTCCAAGAAGAGCCTTAAAAACATAAATTAAAATATAGAAATGCTATTGTAACTTCTTTACAATTCATTATTCAGCATATAACAATGTTCAACAGAATTAAAATTTATGAGCAGCATGATAATAAACAACATATTCAACATATTCAACATAATTGTTATGAAAAATACATATAAATAATGAACAACAACATAATCATGATGATAATTGAAACATATCTAGCTCAACCTGATGATGTTCTGATACTCTGCCCAAAACTGACTAACCTCCCAGCCAGCTAGGAACAACCTATCTGACTCTCTAGCCCCAGGATTCCTTGCGGTTTCCTAGCCCCCGAGCCCAAAATTCCCAGCAACAAGTGCCCCCTATGACAGTCCTCTAGCATGTTGATGTTTGGACAACATTGGGAAGACATTCTCTAAAGATAATAATTAATAATATAATTATTATTGAATATTAAATATAGTATATAATAAGTAAATGATAATAATAAATAGTTATTGATGATTCAAGGGACGCATCCTTTCATGGATTGTCACCTTATGTTCCCTATATACGAAACACTCATTGTTGTAATAATATATCGAATATCTCTCATATCTCATATGAATAAAAACCAACATGGTATCAGAGCAGGACTGGGCTTGACTCCTTCACCAGAGGGCCCAGGTAAATGAAATAGAAATGGAATCCTAACTTAGATTAGGTGCTACTAGAGCTAAGTGGATCCAGTAGGTCAAGTGTAGATAATGGAGAGGAAGTGGGTCACTACTCCTATGACAGATCTAGTGGTTGGCTCAGCTTCTCAGCAAGTTCGCATTCCTCACACTCCATGTAATAAAACTGGTTACAACATTTATGTATTTCAAATATCTCTGCTAGATGTTTATTGAGTTTAAATCTCTATGAAACAACTTCCATAAGAATTATGAAAATAATTTTTTTATGGGAATAGAGACTGGTCAATCCACAGCTGCCCAATACCTTCGTTTGAGGCATACATAATTTGCAGATGAAGGGTCGGAAGCATGAATGACATGAACATGGATAGGACTGCAGTATGGCTGGCTGTCAGCTGGGTACAAGATATGAAAATATTTTTTAAAGAGTAAAGTAGTTAGTATTTTGATTTCCAGTAAGGTGATATCCACATAATCGATCGCTGGCTTGTTGAATGCCATGAATCTACAAATAGTCCAGATGAAGATGGTTGAGTTTGATGAAACCATTAGTATGTTGTGGTTGATATCACAATACACGGTTGTAGGATGGTGGGAGAATATGAACGACGCTGTTAGGAAATGGAAATGAGTAGGGTTTGTGCAAACAATCATCTCTTTGATCAAGGACACAACTCATGAATGGAAACTGTTGTGATTTCTGCAACTTGGGTGGACAACACAAAAGATTTTCCATTTTCTGAATTTCATCATTTTTGGAGTACAAGCTATTACCTTTGGATTTCACAATCAAGTCTTCTCTTAGAAGCCGAGGGATTTACCAGTTGCATTGAAAGAAATTCCTTGATTACTATTTTTGTCTGTGTATATGTTAGTTGTGCTATTTTGAACAAAAGTATACCATCAGGCATGAGGAATCTCATGCATTCACATAATTTGGCCAACCTATTTTATTATGAATGGTTTATTTATTTTACCAAGTTGTGCATTTGGATATTCATGTGGAAGGTTGGAAACAATGTCACACTGGAGATGATAGGGACATTATTTATTTATTTATTTATTTTGCGCTTACTTCTTTTCTTGCAGCATTGGGTTTCTTTGTACAAAGGTTTCCACTGCTGGAGGTATTTACATGACTAGACCGAAGGATTCCACTATTGCTATTTGATAGCCACTTATTTGATTGGGAGCTACTACTATTGGATCCATGTGAGATAGAAGTATCTACAATACTTGCATGATAAACTGTAAAATATGCTACTGGTGGTGAACGAGATCAACATTATGATTACAATACCCTTGTGATCTGAGTGGAGGTCACCATAGTTTAGGTGGTTCCATTAGTCAAAGTAGGGTTTCTAGTCCATGTGACAACATGGTTGTAAGAATCACACCTTGGAGGATAACAATGACATCTACTGAAGAGTCCCACGAATATTGAAGATGTGGGAGGCATGTAAAGGTGTTGCACACTCAAGATGGATTATGAAGTTTCTCATATGAGGTGCCCACGACATTGTTGTTGTCTGCCCAGAGATGCAAATTTGATACAAATTTGATAGCCTTTAGGATCTGGTCGAAATTGGTGAGAATGGTCAGATGAAGGAACCAAGACATTGGTTTCAAGAGGAAACCTCGATGTGTCTTGGGGGACATTGGTTCCATGAGGGAAACTTGATGTGTCCTAGAGATGTTTGAGACAACATCATGAGACATTCTCCCTGGAGGGTCCTGTATGGAATAGTAGGAGTAAATGTGGACTTCATCTTGACGTGCCTCAAATGGTCAGATAAAGGAACCAAGACATTGGTTTCATGAGGCAATCTCTATATGTCTTGGGGACATTGGTTCCATGAGGGAACCTCGATATGTCTTGTGAGACATTGAGTTTATGAGGGAACCTTGATATGTATTAGACATTGTTTTCATGAGGAAACCTTTATATGTAAAATAAGGTCCAAGATTACATTCCCTTTCAAGACAGTTGGGCCAATTGATCTCATTGATCCTATAGCTCCACTTAATGTTTCTAAAGATATTCCAGTAGGTCAGAAGATACTTGCATGGGCTCATCAAAATATCTAGGAGGAAAAAGGACATGCAAATCCTCATGGTACCTTTCGAGAGAGAAAGAGACTTCATAGATATTCTTGCTATACTGCAGCTATGAGCCACATCATTGATTCCAATCCTTCCTGTTATGAGGAGGCATCTAGTCAGCCAGTATGGAGAGATGCCATGATGGAGGAGTCTCAATCCATCATGAAGAATGATGTGCGAGATATTGTTCCAGACCTGAGGGGAAGTTTGCATTGACTTCCAAATGGATCTACAAGATCAAACACATAGTTGATGGGAGCATCAAGAGGCACAAAACACGATTTGTTTCTAGAAGATTCTCTCAGGTGGAGGGAATAGATTATGAGGAGACATTTTCTCCTGTTGCTCAATACACTTCTATCCAGATGATTATTTCCCTTGTAGCATCCATGGGTTGGAGAGTGCATCAGATGGATGTAAAGACAACATTCCTCAATGGAGAGATTAAGGAAGAAGTATACATCGAGCAGTCAAATGGTTTCCTAGTACATGAGAAGGAGTCTCATGTGTGCAGGTTGAAAATGGCCTTGTATGGAATCAAACAACCACCTCGAGCTTGGTATGCAAGGATTGATGGACACCTGATTATTTTTGGGCTTCAACAAGTGTTTATGATCCTAGGTTGTACTACAATATTGTTAATGGTGAGTCCTTGATTTTGGTTCTCTACGTTGATGATTAATTTTTCATCGGTACAGAGAGCCTTATTATTTAATGAAAGTATGTGTTGGCCTCTGAGTTCAAGATGAAGGACCTTGGTATGATGCACTACTTCTTGGGACTAGAGGTGTGGCAAAGAAATGATGAGATCTTCCTGAGTTAGGGGAAGTACACAGTTGAGATATTCAAGAATTTTGAGATACTGAACTTGAAGCCCATGACTACACCAATGATGATGAATCTGAAGAAACTAAGTGTGTCTTTATCTGATCATGATGAAACTGATTCGACTCTGTATAGGCAGATGGTTTGATAACTGATGTATCTGGTTAACACCAGACCAAATAATTGCTATGCAGTGAGTGCACTTAGCCAGTTTATAAGTCTGCTGAGATAAACACACTATATTGTTGTGAAGCATGTGTTGAGATACTTGTGAGGCACAGTTCAACATGGTCTGAGATATACTTCTAGTATTGATATGATATGGAAGGAATATATTGACTCTGATTGGGTAGGGAGCACAATGGAAAGAAAGAGCACCTTCAGGTGTTGCTTCACTTTGGTATCTTCCATGGTTTCCTGGTGTAGCAGGAAATGAAGTTTTGTGGATTTGAGCAAAACAGAAGTAGAGTACATTGCATTAAGTATGAGAGTCTGTGAAGCAGTGTGTCTTCACAAGATCCTTACCGATTTATTCGAACAAGTGTTGGATTCCATCATTATTCATTATGGTAACCAAAGTTGTGTGAAGATCTCTGATAATCCAGTGTTTCATGACAAATTGAACCACATTGAGATCAAGTACCATTACATCCGAGAAATGGTGTTGAGGAAGGAAGTATTGGTGCAGTACCTTCCTACCGATGAGCAGGTTGTTGATGTTCTTACCAAACCAAGACAAAGTTCAAGTATTTCCGTGACAGACTTGGCGTGGTAGAGAATGACTCCCTCGCTGAGAGGGAGTGTGTATGTTTGTAGCTTCCTGAGACATTCTACAGATCATACTACTATGTGACTGAGTTGAGTTAATCTGTGATGACACTTATCTGAGAAGGGATAAGTGGGGCACTTATTCGAGAAGGTATAAGTGCGGTTGGGATTATAACCCAACATCCCATGTGGATAGAACATGAGGACATGTCAAGGGAGTTGACCCTTGACATCATACACTATGGGGGTTGACCCTAGTGTTTCTAGAGGGTGTAGCCTTTAGAAGTCCACATGGAGTGCCATGTGTGACAAACTTTCTCCAGATCGTACTCCTTTATGAATTGAGTTGAGTTGATCTGTGAGGACACTTATCCAAGAAGGGATAAGCGGGGCACTTATTCGAGAAGGGATAAGTGTGGTTGGGATTATAACCCAACATCCCTTGTGGAGATAACATGAGGTAGTCTTTCTAGAAGGTGTAGCCTCTAGAAGTCCACATGGAGTGTGCCATGTGTGACAAACTTTCTCCAGATCTTACTCCTCTCTGAATTGAGTTGAGTTGATATGTGAGGATACTTATAGGAGAAGGAATAAGTAAATTTGGGCTTATAGCCCATTGTCCCATGTGGAGAGAACATGAGGACATGTCAAGAGAGTTGACCCTTGATGTCTCACACTATGGGGAGTTGACCCTAAGTGTTCCTAGAGGGAGTAGCCTCTAGAAGTCCACGTGGGAGTGCCATGTGTGACAAATATTTTACTACTATGGTGGTTTTGTACCACTGGTGGAGACTACATGTATCTGGATAGTAGTTGTGTACTACTATGGAAGGATACCTCCCTAGATAAGAGGGAGTGTTGATGTTTCAACATCGGGCATAACTTCTCCTACATTGGGCTGCAAACCTAGGGAGATAGGATACATTTATCACAAAGGTGCACTTGTGATAAATGGGCCCAGACATAGTCCTTCCTTGATCATGATAAGGAATAATATGGATTCGAGGTTCTTGAAGTGATTTCCACATGTCAGTTAGCATCAAGACGACATTCACTCATAAGTGTGTACCTGTGGTGAAATATCATGGTGTAGTCTTTGTCCTAGTCATGGTGATTTGACAAGGAATGATAAAGACTCAAGATGCTATATGATATTACATGGAACCCAAATTGAACCTAATCTTAGAGAGAGTTAATTGGTTCAGTTGGGAGAGAGATGTCTCCCAAGACTAATAGACAAGTGTCATGAGTCTAAGGTGAAGTTTGTATACTTCAAAGACAAGAGTGGCATGTTGCAGAATGTCTCCCTTGTTGAGAGGGAGTGTTGATGTTTGGAAAACATTGGGAAGACATTCTATAAAGATAATAATTAATAATTTAATTATTATTGAATATTAAATATAGTATATAATAAGTAAATGATAATAATAAATAGTTATTGATTATTCAAGGGACGCATCCTTTCATGGATGGTCACCTTATGTTCCCTATATATGAAACACTCATTATTTTAATAATATATTGAATATCTCTCATATCTCATATGAACAAAAACCAACACAACAAGCTCCTTAAGCAAAACCAATAATACAGATACAGTCCCCAAAAACTCCCTCTCTTCCTCTTCTCCTCCTCTAATCTCCAAATATTATCCCAAAACAAAAGAAGACCCCCTTCTCGAGTGTTTCCCCTTGACTTATCTTCCTTTCCCTCATCATTCACCACCTTATCCCCCCGTTAAACCTCAACCACCTTATCCCCCCATTAAATCTCAACTACCTTATCCCCCCTTTCATAAATGGGTCCATCTACCGATACAAAATAATAATTAATAATTTATTAATGTCTCCAAAATAAAAATTAATTTATTTATTAAACTAATATTCATTAATCAAATATTTTAATCATGATAATTAATTAATTAATTAGGGTTGTTACATACACCCACCCTTCAAGAAACTTCATCTCGAAGTTTAAGTAATTTATAATACAAGGGAAATGACACATGGTTCACACATTCATATCCAATAAACAACATTATCGGTAAGTAAGCCAAGAAAACTCATACATACTAGTGTACATGTGCAAGAAATGGATGTGTAGCTAGTACATACAAGTCTTGTGCATGTACTAATAACAATAACTATCACCTCTATAGTAATTTTTGTATGCATCCAATCCAATCAACAAGACTATTCATTTTATAAAAGATAATAAACCAATCAAATGTTTGCGAAATCCCTTAATTACAATAATCTTGCTCAACAATGTTTATTTAGACAATTGTAGTTCATTTAAGTAATCATGAATCATATATACACATTTTCTTTTCAGAAGGAAAAACAATAAATTCCACCATAAGGAAAATCTCCATACACTCTCAACTATTTCTATTCATCCTTCCTCCCTAACTTACTTCCATCTTACATTCCTATCCTTCCTCTACTGGACTATCTTGAAGCATAAACTATATTGACCTAACTCCAAATAGAACCCATAAGTGGAAGTGTCACTTCTTGACCAAGCTTCCTCAGCAGGCAATTGACAGTCATCACCACACATCTAGGGGAGTGTGAGCTAACACCGTCCTCCCATGACTCCAGGTTTCAAAGGATACATGGTGGTAAATGCCTCCACCCCTCCTAATAGGACTAGGGTCCACACCCTACAATGGAATATATAGTGGCACCGTGTTGCTGGGAATTTTGTCATCGTTTATTCAGTTTTAAGCAGTCTCACCACCTGAAATCCTGCACTAGTCCACATATCATAGCAATGCATTCAAACCAATATAAGTTCACATACAAATATTCATACCATATTGTTTCTCGGTCGGTGGTCATGACATCCACTTTCATTATCATTATCCCTTGGCTATTTCATAGCCCAATGACTTGCAGATTAGTCTATACCACAAACTCATACATATCTATGCATTATCATCATGTAATTGCATACAACCATAATCTCAATTCGGTATCCACGTACCAACAACTTTAACATCAAATTTTTCAAGTTAGAAATAGATCTCATAATATCCCCATAATTCAATTAATGTTACTCGTTCATAGAATTTTCATTTACATAATAGATTGCATCATATCCATCATCATTCAAATAACATTTAAACCTTCATAGGATTCACATTCACATAGTATATCGCATCATATCCATGATCATTCAAGTGACATTTAAACATTTATAGAATTTACATTCACATAGTAGATCGTATCATATCCATCATCATTCAAATAACATTTAAACATTCAAAAAGGTTCATACGTCTTAAAAKCTCAAGTGTATCATTAATAGTTTCATGGTGAATAGCAAATAAAGGTGAATAGGCCTGAGTTAATCCTAGTTGTCTAAGTCAAAAGGTGGTGTTACATACACCCAACCTTCGAGAAACATATTCTCTAGGTGGTAAAAAAAGTGAGGGATAATTTCATTGTAATGTCTGGGCATCCTCCCAAGTAGCAGATCCTGGACTATACTTGTTCCACTGGACCTTAATTTGGTCTACCAGACGATTCATGAGCTGTCGAACTCTATGGTCCAATATGATTAACAGTCCTACCATGAGGGTTCCTGCATCTGATACCTACAATTCCTTCCAATTCAAATTATGGGATTCATCAACAACATAATGATGTAGAACAGATACATGAAAAACATTATGAGTTTTATGCAAGTGGGGTGGCAGTACGAGATGATAGGAAATGGGTCCAATTTTCTCTTGGATTTTGAATGGTCTTATAAATCGAGGTGACAAATTTGTCCCCTTCCTGAACTGAATGATACTCTTATTGGGTCTGATACGAATGAAAACTTGATCTCCCACTTTATAACTTCGGTCAGTTCTATGTGCATCAACATAACTTTTCTGTCTATTTTGTGCTTCCTTTAGTCTCTGCCTAATCTGAATCACCTATTCCTCCATCTCTTGAATCAATTCTGGCCCAACTATCATGCGATCTTCTAATCTTTCCCAACTTAATAGTGTTATGCATGGCCTTCCATACAAAGCTTCACAGGGTGGCATTCTGATGGAGCTAGGAAAACTGTTATTGTAGGCGAACTCTACCAAAGGTAGGTACTTCTCCCAATGGGTTTGATTATCCTTAACATACATCCTAAGCATGTCTTCCATAACCTGGTTTACTCTCTCAGTTTGCCCATCTGTTTTTGGATGATAAGTTGTGTTTAAGTTCAACTAAGTCCCCAACGCTGACTGCAAACTTGTCCAAAACCTAGAAGTGAATTTTGAGTCCCTATCTGAAATGATCTTCTTGGGCATCCCATGCAAACGGATGACCTCACTTACAAACCTGCATGCCACATCAGTGACATCGTAAGTGTCTCTAACCAAAATAAAATGAGCACTCTTGGTCAACTTATCAACTACCACAAGAATGGCATTGTGTCTATGAGATGTGAGCGGAAACCCCACAACAAAATCCATAGAAATGATTTCCCACTTGGACATAGGAACATCATGTGGTTGTAGGAGTCCTGCCGGGAGATGGTGGTCAACTTTCACTTGTTGACACTCTAGGCACTTGGCGATGAAATGGACTACATCGTGCTTCATGCCTACCCAAAAGAAGATCTTCCTCATGTCTGCGTACATTTTCTTCACACCCAGATGTGCACAATAAAGTGCTCTATGGGATTCCTTCAATATGATACTTCAAATATCCCCACCTTCAGGGATGTACATCCTTCCTCGGTATATTAATAGTCCATCTTCTTCCAGGCTATATCCTTCATACTTTGGATCTAATTGCCTCCCACTCTAGAGGTTTGAAGTAACCTTTAAATGCCAACTATCTCCAAGGAGTTGTGTCAACACATGTTCCCTTAGATTGACTTTTAAGGGTACCAAGGAGAAGACAAGTGGTCTCCTACTCAAGGAATCCACGACAAAATTTTCTTTTCCCTTGATATATGAAATACCAAAATCGTACTCACTCATGAACTCACTCCATTGCCTCTTCCTGGAATTAAGATCCCTTTGAGTGAAAAGATGTTTTAGAATTTCATGGTTCATTTTGAGCTCAAAGTTTCACCCCACTAGATAGTGCCTCCAAATTTTCAGAGATAGCATTACAGCTGCCAACTCTAAATCATGAGTAGCGTAAATCTCCTTGTGTTTCTTCAACTTCCTTGATGCATAAGCTATAACTCCTCCATCCTGCATTAGCACGGCCCCCAAACCTTGCTTCGAGGTATCTATGCAGACTGTGAAGTCCTTTTACATATCCGACACTCATAGAATTGGTGCACTAGTTAGTAACCTCTTAAGCTCGATGAATGCACTATCACATTCTTCTTTCCATTCATACTTGACCCCCTTGCACTACAAAGTGGTGATGGGTTTAGCTCTTTTAGAGAACCCTTCCACAAATCTCCCATAATAACCTGCTAGTCCCATGAAGCTTCTTACATCATGAGCATTTTTCGGTACTAGCCATTCCATAATGGCCTTTACCTTTTCTGGGTCCACAGAGATTCCTTCATCGGAAATGATATGACCTAAATTGTGGATTTCTTTTTGGAAGAAAGAACACTTCGACAACTTCCCATAAAATTTGTTCTCTCTAAGGCAGGACAACACCACTCGCAAGTGTTCCTCGTGTTCTCTTTCGTTCTTGTAATACATGACGATATCATCTAGAAAGACTTATACAAAGTGGTCTAAGTACTTTCGGAATAAACCGTTCATGAGGCTCATGAATACTACTGGCGCATTGGTCAATCCGACAGTTACTACAACAAACTCGTAATGCCCAAACCAAGTTCGAAAGGTAGTTTTAGGAATATCGCCCTCCTTAATCCTTAATTGGTGATACCCTGATCTCAAATCAATTTTTGAGAATACCGCTACTCCTTTCATATGATCGAAGAGATCATCTATCTATGGCATTGGGTACCTATTTTTCACTATAGCACGGTTCAAGTGCCTGTAATCTATACACACTCATAAGGAACCATCCTTATTCTTCACAAAAATTATTGGTGAACCCCAAGGTGAGATGTTGGGCCTTATTAGCCCTAAGTCGAGTAGCTCTTTCAACTGCATCTACAACTCACAAATTTTTGGCGCTGTCTTCCTATACGGAGTCTTGGAAATTGGTTTTGCACCAGGTTTTAGCTCAATAGTAAAATCAAGTTCCCTCTCAGGAGGTAACCCTGGCAACTCATTCAGAAAAACATCCTTAAATTATGAAAACACGGGGTACTGATCCAAGGAGGGTCCTTTCCTTTCATTCACTGCTTCCACTACATATAGTCGACACCCTTTCCTAATGCACCGCTTAACCTTCATAGTTGAGATAAAGCGTAGAGACACCTTTCTCCATACACCGTGGATCTCTACTGGCCTTCCTTCATCGTCAACACAAAGCACCCTTTTCACAAAACAATCTACCATAGCTCGATGAGCTTCTAACCAATCCATTCGAATGATTAGGTCATACGTCTCGAGAGCAGTGACGTATACCTTCAACTTGGTAGTACACACTCCTAGGTCTACTAGAAAATTATCAATGCTAGACCCTACCGGTTGTTTTTCACTCGAAGCCATCTCAACTTGTTTAAAGTCATCGTGCTCGTAGGCTGCCAACCCACTCTTTTCTAATGGAGATGGTGAAATGAAACTATATGTAGCACTAGAATCAAATAAAATTTTAACATTGATATGATTTAGCGTACATGACGACTCCACCACCATGAATTGATGTTCTGCCTAGCGATTATTAACTATTGTATAAATCCGGTGGCTACCACTTGATGTTCCCATCGAGGCCTTTCCTTCTCTATGAAAAAATCCTGTTTGCAACTATGGGCTGTTACACTGGTAATGGGGTCCTCCACACCCCTAACATGTAACATGAGATTGAATCTGCACACTGCTATGTGACGGTCTCTGAAATGAGTTCCTTCCCCTGAAACCCCTGCCGCTACTAGCTGCTCTCTAAGAAGGTCATGAACCTACCTGCATCATTGGTGATGAACGGGATGTTGCAATCGCTGCCATTGAAATACCTGTGGAAACTGTTCTTGGCGTGACTCTATTACCATAAGGAGGTGGCCTAGAGCTCCCTCCCCTAGAGAAGGTTCTAGGGGCCTTCCCCAATATTACACATTATTTTCGTCATCCCTATGACCGTTAATGATGTAAACCTATCTGTTGTCTTTAGAGGGGTTAGTGGCCTGAGTTCCTGAAGAAAGAAGAGAGAAGAACTTTTCCTGAGAAAAGAAGTTGCATTTTCCTGTGTAAAAATCCTATAAAAAGGAAGTTCATAGGCTGCCTATGTATTAGGGCACGATAATTCTTGATTCTCGCAGGCTGTCCACACTTAGGGTGCGAATTATTCACAGGATGCTCTATAGGAAGGGTGCGAGAATGCTTACATGTGGGAAAAATGAGTGTTTTCTCGAATCTTCTAGAAGGAGAAACTTCTATGGTGAGGTGGCATCTGAATGGTTTAGATATTACTCGCTTTCATGATTTAGTGGGATCATCCTAACCTCCTCACCTTATCCTCTTCAACTTATAAAAGGAGAGGAGCTCTCATGGAGAAGGGGTTCTTGAGCTTTGTTATCTTTTTGGCTTGGAATTGTTAGCTGGGTTAGAGTGGCTTTGAGATTTGCTTTGTCAAGATAGATTTTGAATACTATCAAATCTGCACTCTCATAATTCTTGGAGTGAAAGTGTGTGGGGAAT